>SNQJ01S0063640.1:66929-107046 GCA_010110895.2 Picea sitchensis
ACTCTTATACTATTGTTCATTTCTCATTAGATATAGTTGAATGGTTTAAGTATAAGTTGAAAAAGGTTTTAAATTGTACTTGATACTGATTCACCCCCTCTAAGTATCAACACATTCGACACATAGACTTTGTGTCTATACATGAGGATCACTTCCTCTCTAAGCTCATAACCTTCAAATTCTAGCTGCAACATACCTTGTTGTAAGGTTGTACTTATATCCATATAGAACATATTTTCTTTGGAAACTTCCAAAATTCTATTGTGCAAATCCATATGGTACATGCTAATGGTTGTAGCATGCATCTCATGCATCCTCTTGTGGATTTTGTCAGCCACCTTGTTTTCTTTTTCTTCGATAGGATTTATGTCAAAGTCATTGTCACTGAGGAACTCTAACCACCTTCTTTGTCTTACATTCAAACTTAGTTGTCCAAACAAATACTTCAGACCAAAATGTTATGTTCTCAGCTCAAATTTCTTACCCATGAGATAATGCCACCACATCGTCAAGGCATGCACTATAGCTTCCAACTCTAAATCATGTGTACCATAGATATTTTCATACTCTTTCAACTTCCTTGACTTGTAGCACACGACATTTCCATTCTAACTTAGGACTCCACCAAGTCCTTCCTTGCATGCATCTATGCACACAACGAAGTCTGCATTTGGATCAACAATTCTTAAAATTGAAGCACTTGTTAACAAATTCTTCAAGTGTTGGAAACTCCTTGCACAATCTGTAGACCATAAAAATTGTGCACCTTTCTTTTGTTGGGATGTGATTGGATGTGTAATATGTGAGAATACTTCAATAAATATTTTGTAGTACACTTCTAGTCCCATAAAGGATCTCACTTTTGTGACATTTCTTGGTGTTGTCCATTCCTCAATGGATTTTATTTTCCCAGGGTCTACAACTATTCCTTCTTCTGTAATAATATGACCCAAGTAATGAATATGTCGTTGATAAAATGAAAACTTGTTCAACTTTGCATAAATTTGTTTCTCCCTCAACACCTGCAACACCATTCTCAAGTGTTTCTCGTGCTCTTCCTCATGCTTTGAGTAAATAAGGATGTCGTCCAAAAATATGATGATGAACTTATCCAAGTAATCTCAGAAAACTCCATTCATTAAACACATGAAGACAACTGGTGCATTTGACAACCCAAATGGAACCATTGTAAACTCATAATGACCATACATTGTTCTGAAGGTAGTCTTACTGATGTCTTCTTCCTTAATTATCACTTGGTGATAACCAGATATGAGATCTATCTTGGAAAATATCCACGTGCCTCTAAACTGATCAAATAAGTCATCTATCCTTGGAAAAGGATACTTATTCTTTAATGTTACTTTGTTCAACTTCCTGAAGTCAATACAAAGTCTCAGTGTACCATCATTCTTCTTTACGTACAAAATCGGTGCACCCTAAGGTGACACACTTGGGCGTATATATCCTTTCTTCAGAATCTATTCAAGTTACATCTGCAATTCCTTCATCTCTGGTGTACTCATCCTATAAGGAGTTTTGGACATAGGTGCTACTCTCAACATCAGATTTATAGAGAAGTCAATATCTCTTTTTGGATGAAATATCGATATCTCCTTAAAGACATCCTCAAACTCTTTCAATACTACATAGTCTTCCACACTTGGCACTTTATCCTTAGGTTCCTCTTCTACGTGCATTGTGAATACCTAACATCCTTTCCTGTAGATTTTCTTCAACTGCAAATTTAGAACTTCTCTGATAGTCACATCTCTTGGAATGCCTTGAACTGACCTCAAATTTTCTTTCTCATCCAGGAAAGTAAATGCCTTATTGTAACAATCTAGGAAAACATGTTCCTCATCCAACCAATCCATGCCAATGAGGAAATCATACAAAGACAAAGGTATAATATTCAAATTATCCTTTTGTTATTGGATAAATCAGTGAATGTGGACATAAACTAATCTCCCTAGATCCACCTGGATCTAGAACAAAATGAGACGGAACATGACGCTTTCCCTAAGTTGTAATCATTGAGTTTACTATCAAAAAAGGAATAGATGGAATACCTTATGAATCGCTTCCTTATATCTTTGTTGTTCTTGATTCGCTCTGGTGCTCCTGTGAAATCAGATCTGCAATGACACAAACCAACCAATGTGAAAGTAGCAATAGTAGAATTCAATGACAACCTAAACATGTGATCAAGGAATCATGTAATAAAATACTAACGATTTTATGGGAAAGAGACATGCCACCATATTATATTAATGAAAAGTAGAAGATACAATTGCATTTCCTTGATGTCGCAAGTTCCCTTTTAGTGGTCCTCTGTTCCAACACACACATAGACTTTCCCCGAAGTTCGCATGAAGATGATCCACAAAAACTTGATTGACAAATGGAGACCTCAAGCATCACTTGAAACAGGATTCTTCACACAGTCTTCAGCCTATTCTTTCATCAATTCTTTTCTTAATCTTGCTTAACCTTTTCCATGAGAAACCTATCATTATATAGGAGAAGGTGAAGTGGTTAAGGGGATGAAGATGATCCCATCAAATAAGAGAAGTCAATAGGATCACAACCATACGGATGCCACCTCACATTCTAGAAGATTCCCCTTCTAGAAACTTTGTGAACCTCTTTCTTCTTTTAGCTTTCAAACGCCGCTGCACCCTCCCTATATAGAAGCATGTGGAAACCTCACGGGCTAGCTATAGATCAGCCTATGGAAATCAAGGATTTTCGCACTGTGTAATACATGCAACCTGCGACATCCTTCCAAAAATCATTTTTTTAGAGGAATAAAGTAGTCACTTTTCTCAGGCAAAAGATCATTTTGAGAGCCTGAACACATGCTTGTAGAATCATCATCAGGGTGACCAAAATAATGTGTAACATAATTCCCTTCAAAGTATGAGGCTGGAACTCATGACAGCTGAAATACTTTGTAAAATGTGTGTGTGTGTCAGGAACAAGGATCGCACCAATCGAGAACCTACAAACAATCAAGAATCTGAAAAATATTATACCATGTTTGAGGTAGGAATTCCCATGTTCATACTACAAATGATTGAAATCATAGACGTAAGTCATGGCCACCAATTATACACTATGGATCCATGTCATCAAGATTCTACATAGACACCAGGAATACACTGTGGATCTATGTATTAGAAGACTCAAATTCATACATAGCCACGAGACATACAAAGTGGATCTATGTGTCAATACAAATCATAAATACTCCATCGCAACCTGGACAAAGAATGATGAGATCCAGGGTCTTGAATCCTGTCGTCCATTAGTACAAATCTAGACATGTTATTATAGGTGTTGAAGTCGAACATGGTAGAAACCACTTGATTACCAGTCATTAATGAAAACCATTAATAAGTGCAAGAGAAATCACCATTGATGTCAATGACTCTCAAGGTACGCTAGTACAATCTATCGAATGTGAATAATTGAGCCGAAGTCGAACACTCGATGAAATCTCTCAAGCAGGGACCAATTATGTGAATCCACTGTCAAAAGCGAAGAAACCTTCCATTAAGGCATGCAGGCTCTAAGGTACTAAATGATTTCTGAGTCTTGTTCCTGGATAATGAGTTGAAGTTGACAGGAAAAGACTCATCACAGAAGGGCCTTGATGTATCCCCCATCAATGACACGAAATAATTAACAGATTTAGGGTAGAGAAAAGTATGAACATGATTTGGAACTAACACAGGGAAGGCCGACATGCTAAGAATTGACAACTCGAGATGTCCAACTCAATAGAGGGCTTGTTTGGACTTCTCTTGAACATATGAATGACATGACAATGTTCTTGGCAATATTGAATCATAGATGACCCAAGATATGAACTTGTAGAAATTCAGACGAGAGACAAATGGATTTCCCAACCCGTATTCAAAACAATAAAAGGGGGTGTCATGTTCAAGGGTGACTCTTAATGCCACTAACACAAATATGAAGACACATTTATTTCCCAAATTTCCCCCCCACCATTTATGGCGAGTACCTCTTAAATACTCAAGCTTGAGGAGGATAACATATTCTTGTTAATGTAAGCTCATCCTTTGGACGAGTCCCTCGGAGTATGTTTAACGAACCCTAAGAAGGAGTGGTTCGGTCCCATATGGGTCTTTCGATGCTTGTTTAATGAGTCCAAAGATAGAAAACTTGGGGGTTTTTCATATTTTGAGAGTTTGAAAAACACTTAAAGAGAAATCTCATAGATCCTTTTTCGTAAAATAGTTCGATAGGACTGAAAAATTGATAAATTATCACCCATAAAATGTTTTCTTCAAATACTTTTATGAGCGTGAAAAGAACAAGTTCGCTCGGCAATATTTTCGTTTTTATGGAGTGTGAAAAGAGCTTAAAGGATACTCCATGGATTTCACTTTTCATGTTACCATGACAAGTACAAAATAATGACAAAAGTATACTCGGTTACATTCTCATTGATTTTCGAGCATGATAATGAACAAAGACTGAGCTCACGGGTTTTCTGAGAAACCCTAAAAAGTATTCATATATGTGATGAAAAGAAAAGAAATCACGAAAAATATCCATACTCCATTGATCAGGACCCTAGTCTTGCCATCTGCGAGAACCAAAACACTCATGAGACCATTAGACTTGTAGGTTTTCGATAAAATGCATTTAAATAATATAAAATATTGTTAGAAAAAGTAAAAAGTGAAATAAATAAGGGTAAAACCTCTTTTTACCATTGCATTTGCATTTGGTCAAAAACTTGTCTAGAAACCCTGTTTTTACCTCATACTTTGGTTGTCGATTGCGAGGAACACAAGCGATCATTCAATGAACGATTTTCGTCAAAGAGGTAAGATCTTCATCCTCTTCCTTTTCAATAGATTGAAATTCATTTTAACTGGTTAAAATATGGTTTTTGGATCTATTTTTGGGCCAGTAGGCACGCGTTGGGGCCGCCGCAGGTGACCAATATCGGGACCTACGGAAATCAATGATTTACGTAGGTGCCCTATGGGTCACCTATGGAAACCCCGCATTGTGTAAAAAACTTGTCTGTGGCGGCCGAAAACCCACAACATTATGCATGCGTTTGACCAATAAAGAATTTTCAAAGTAGGAAATGCAGATGCTAACTTCCTTTTCTTGCCCCCATGCAAGTATTTGATTGCCAAAATGCTTGAGTGGAGAGAAAGGGAGCATGAAGATGATGATTTCATGGATCTGAATAATCTAGGCACCGTAAATTCCCTTTGACAGTGTGGATTACTGAAGTTCTTCAAAATCCAGGGCATGAGGGCCCAACTGAGGTTGTTGTAGTACCTAGTCCTCATGTGGGATGTGGACCAACAGGTGTTTCATGTAGGTGCCCACGTTCTATATTTATATATTGAAGATATCTATTTCTTGACGGGGTTATCCCATCCTGGAGCATGTGTGACCTTAACGGGAGGTCGGGGTGGAGGCCTTCCAATGAGCGAATACATCTGTCGCTATTATGAACCCAAGGCCGAGAGACCCAAAGGTAAGGTAGCCATCAGAAGCGTTCAGGATTTGACTCTCTGAACTATTCATTTTACCATGGCATAGATGGTGGGAAGTGCATATCCACACATGGCTCTTCAGATCTATTTTCAATATGTCGTGGAATGCATGGAATGTAGGGTGTTCAATTGGTGCGATGGTGTTCTTCACAGCATGAAGACACAACTCACCAAAAGAAAGAATAGAGACTTGAAGTAGTTTGGGTATGGATCCATTTTGGTGTCTTTATTTTTAGAGAGGTTCCCACTTTTGCGTTTATATATAGAGTGGGGCTTACCGGCCCCACAAGACCCAAGGATGAAGAGGTGGTGTGACCTCATGGCTAGACATGTAGCGGGACCTATCATCAAATGCAACAATGCATTATTCGACTGGTTGAGGCCTCAGATATTGATGATAAATGATTACATGTATGCTAGTATAGGTTTCCGAGGTGACCCTGACTTGGTTCTACCTGAGGGTTTTCAGTGGGGAGACGTAGGTAAGAAAAACATTTTTCTTTTATGATGTTTTTGTGAATTTTAAAATATAAGTTTTTTTTTTTTTTTTTTTTTTNATGTTTTCAATCCAATGACTAATCAAAACTTTTGACCATGTAGATGTAGGGCCACATCAGCCTCCGAGCACGTCCCCAATCCAGAGACGAGGGTAATCAACTATGGTAGCAGGGTGGGATGCTGGCGATTATGAGGCATTCGAGCAGAACTCGGAGGGTTTGACAACAGACATCCCAGACATCTCGATTGATGAGATTATGAGGCATTATCAGCGCCATACTGTGGGGGTGTCTAGTTCACTTAGTCGACTACTTCGTAGGGTAGCACGGGTAGTAGTATGATACTGTGAACAACATCCATGATGCTATTTTGTAGAATCCATGGGCTTCATATTTTGATATTTTGGTCTTTGGACAGAAAACAACTTTTTGTAAAAACACTTTTATCGTTATATATATACATGAGGCTTCTAACAGCTTACTTTTCTTTATATACAACATGTGATGTGTGATTGGATTTATAAATGTATCAGATGTTTGTCTAACACATAATTAGCTAATGCATCAGTTAATGTATTTAGATATCTAGGAATGTACTGATACTCAATATAATCAAAATACCATTCCAAGAGGCGAATTCGTAGATATACCCGTAACAAAGTAGGACTTCGGATAGCATAGACATTACTTAACTGCAATACTACTAGCTGTGAATCAAGTCGTACAACCAGGTGACGGATCCCAAGTGAAATAGAATCAGTCAATAATTTGATGACTGCATTATATTCTGTGATATTATTGGTTGCATGACCGAGGAAAACATCGTGTAGACTGATAAGTTCATTTGTAGGTGCGTAGACTGCCCAAGCAGCAGAAGCTAGGTTCTAAGTACTACGACTAGTGCCATCGGTGAAGCCAATGTGGAGTAGTGAAGACTCTGACATCTGGAAACCAAGCACAATGCAAGCTAAGCGATCGGGGGTGGAAACCAAATAATGAAAAAGCACACAAAAGTATGATAAAGTAAAAATACAAGCACTCATGAAAAGATTGCCTAAGCATAGTACTTCTTCAAGTAAAGCCCATTTCTGGGTTCACTAAAAGGAATGCCAACATAATCTACTAACTCGTAGGCTCCCTTCTCCAACACTCGTTTGACAATATAAGGGCCTCGCCACATAGCCTCGAATTTCTCGGCCCCTAGTAAATCACGATCTTGTTCATATAGAAGAACTATATCACCTTCATAGAAAACACATGGCTTTACATGCTTGTTGTATTGGGATTTGACACATTTTTTCTGGGTTTCAATAACCAGGGTGGCATCACAACAGGTTGTGTCTAATTGCATAAGATCCAATAAACATTCTTCCTCGGCAGAGATGTTTGGGAGAAGTTCAATGGCTAGTTTCAATGATGGTATCTCACATTCAATCGACAGAAAAACTTCAATACCGTACACCGATTGGAATGGTGTAAAACCCATGGTAGACTTTACGGATGTCTGATAGGCCCATAATGTTGAAAAAAACATCGTGTGCAAACTTGTCTTGTGAATTCCTATTATACATCGAAGAATGGTGATAATAACTTTGTTTATCACTTCAACTTGTCCATTGGCCTACGGATAGTAGGGGGTTGAGTTTTCATGCCAAAGACCCAACTTTTCAGTAAGCTCAAACATCATGAAGTTTTGAAAATGGCTACCGTGATTAGTGATGATAGCTTATGGGATTCCAAATCGTGTGATGATATGATTGAATATGAATAGGGCTGCAGTTTTTTCGGTATTGTCGAATGTAGGCATCGTCTCGGCCAATTTTGTGAAATAATACACGGCTACAATAATGTATCCATGCCCCCCAATTGAGTGAGGGTTACATGTCATGAAAACAATACCCCATTTAGCAAAAGGTCCAATAGAAACTACAGGGTGTAAGGGAGAGGGGTGAGATCTTATATTGTGATTGTACATTTGACAAGCGGATGACAATTATACAGTCTTTAAATAAATAAGGCCAGAAGTACCCTGCTCGTAATATATTTTGGGCAGTGGCATACCCAAACATATGACCGCCACATGCTCTAGAGTGGAAGTCATTCAAATATTTCTCAGCCTCATCAAAGGTGAGACAACATTGAAGTATAGAGTCAACACCATGGCGATAAAGAGTGTCACCGAGAATGATGTATTGACGGGCTTGATACTGTATGCGACAATGGTATGTACTAGAGAGGTCGGGCTAGAAAGTTTGAGTCTGGAGATAAATGATGATATGTCCATACCAAGCATCATCAGAACTGATCATAGAAAGGGATTCATCCGGTAGGGAATCCTTTGCCACATTTTCTGTCTCAGCAGAGGGAAGGTCACATATCAGTTCGGCAAAAACCAATGACTTTTTAAACTTAGTGTGTTCAAACTCTAAGTCAAAATCTTGGAGGATGATGATCCATTTGGAGTAATTTCCCCCTAGCATTTGGTGTGTAAAGATATGTTGCATAGGGTTGCAAGAAGAAATGACGGTGGTCTTGCGTAATAGGATATAGTGACGAAAATGTTGGACATCTTGAACAGTTGCCAAGTCCAGTTTTTCCACATGTAAGTATTTGGATTCGGTAGTCATGAGACTTTGACTCAAATAATAGATTACATGTTCATCATTTGAATCATCTTCTTCGACTAAAACCATGGCAATGGTAGAGTTCGAAGCGGCGAGGTAAAGGAAAAAGTCGCGACTGTAATCTGGTGGGAAAAGTAGTGGTGTTCATGTTAGGGAAAGTTTCAAAGATTTGAAGGCTTTTTGGGTAGTTTTGTCCCATACAAACGCGGAACCTTTCTTCAACAGTCGAGTAAACCCTAGAGTTAACTCGGTGTAATTTGGTATGAAATGATGAAAAACGTTTTCCTTCCCTTGAAAACTTTGGAGCTGGCAAAGTGTAGAAGGAGGAGGTAGATTAAGGATGGCCTCAACCTTCAACAGATCCACCCTAATTCCATGAAATTACACATTAAAACCTAGAAGTCGGTCAGATTCCACACAAAAAACACATTTGTGTGGGTTTAAACGTATACGGTAGTAACGATAGCAAAGGAAAATGGCTCGGAGATGGATCGGGTGGTCTTGGCGACGCATGGAATGTGTTGGTAGATCATCGAGATACGGTTATACAATGTGCTTAATATCGTGAAAACCATAAGACATGGCACGTTGAAAAGTCATGCTAGCGTTCTTCAAACCGAAAGGAAGTTTCCGGTAGGAGAAAGTACCCCAAGGATAGATGAAAGCAGTTTTTTGTTGATCCGCAAGAAAAATGTTGATCTAGTTATAGCCGGAGAAACCGTCCATTAATGAGAATATTTCACTCCCGGTGAAATCGTCAATGATCTGGTCAACAAAAGGGGTTGGAAATTTGTCCTTGGGACAAGATTTATTAATATCCCTATAATCGACGCATACACGGATCGTGCCTTGTTTTTTATTGACCAGAATGAGATTTGATACCCAATCATTTAAAACCACAGGATAAATAAATCCATCCTTAAGAAGTTTTCCAACTTCAAGCTTGATGGAGGCGGCTTTACGAGGGTGTACTGGGAAAATTCTCTGTCGAATGGGTTTATCGTTCAGATAAATCTTAATTTCGTGTACAACGATATCGATGTCAATACCCGACATTTCTTCATAGCTCTAGGCGAAAACGTCACATAATTCTTGAAAAATAGCTTTATAAGTGACGACTTCATCATGGGAACAAGAGGCTCCGATATGAACATTTTCGACAACTCCAGGTTTAATGGATATGTCAAGAGGAATAGTGGGTGAAATATTACTCAAGTTCCCTTCATAAATCACGTCGTGGGTTGACTCGTGAATAGAGGAAATGACAACAATGGTCGACAGAGTCGAAATCCGTTGGTAACTCTCTATGTTGTGTTTTTCTAGGAAGAGAATGGAACGATGATGCTCACCATCCCATGGGTGTCTTCCATGGACATAACTGACATAATCATCTCGTTCATAGAAAATATGACATGAAACGGATCAGGAGATAAATCACCAAGAGAGGGGGTAGAAGGGGTTTCCGATTGAATGGCTTGATAATATGATTCAATTGGACTCAAAGGAATTTGTTCGCAATAGCGAAGATAATCACTAGGTTCGGGCACTATCCATGAGTCATGAGACGCGGGGGTTTCACGAACAGCGGTAGAAATCATGTTGATTGAGGCAAAAAAAGGAGGTAGAACGTCAAGCAGTAGGATTGGGAATTTACCCATCAAAGTAGAATATTTAAGAAGACCCACACCGACATTCTCGTACCAGGGAGGTGTCTTCAAAATCAAAGGTACGTTGTTAGTACGAGAATCAAAGTTAAAAAAGGCCAGCTGGTCAATAGTAACCACCTTTCCTTGGTGTGGGAAATGTAACACGCGGAAAAGTGTGGACACAACTGCACGCATGGAATCAATCCAGCTATGACCAAGTAAGAGGTTATAATCGAGAGGTGCATCAAAGACCTCGACCTAGACATTGATTTTTTAGCCTTCCAATCTAATAGGAAATGAGGGAAGAACACCATAGGTTTTAAAACCAAAGCCATTGAATGCCTTGAGTGTGTTCTGTGATTCAATGAGGGGAGGAGAGCCAATGGATTTCCAACAAGAAACAGACATGAAGCATGTCAAGGCACCCTCGTCAATAATGGTTCTGCAGATATTCTTGTTCTCTACAACAACTTGTATCTGAAATGCTAGCTAAGGAGGTGTAATGTTTCCCCGTCCATCAACCCCACGGTCAGGCAAACGCTACTACACGAAAAACACTCTCAGGCTTATGTAAAATGCATTTAAATGTAATTCAATACATTAACACATAGTAAACATATAATTACTGCAATAAAATCGACAGTAAACATCATCACAATGGAATGCATGATAATATAGTAAGTATCACAGACCATCATCACATAAAAATTAAGAACATTAATACTTGTTGACACAGGGGTAGACCCAAGGCTCAATGCTACAACAACTCACCAACAAAACCCTAACTACCGGCCCTTTCGGCAACACCTACGAAGCAGATGAAGTCTCGCTCGAGGTAGAGGTAGGGGTGGTTGTGAGACGCAAGTGTCTGCAACCTTAGTTGGGACACAGATCTATGATTATATCTCTTTCATAGCACTTAGCATAGATCATTCATCAAGATTCAACCCTTATTATACTTGGCAGAAAGCATAGAACTTCACAGTAAAAATGTATTCAAGCACTTAGCATCAACACGTTATCCAGATCTAACAGATTAAGCACTTAGCATACACTTTATGGATTAGATCTAGCATTCTACATATCACAGGCACTAAGCATAAACATATACAACAGATCTATCTAAATATATCAAAGCACTTAGCAAGAGATAAACACATAACATCCAGGCACAAAGCATAACACACATATTTATGTTGTTCACCCCCACCCTGGGACTACGTCCACCAACTCTTCTTCTTTATTATCTTCAGTCAAGTAGGTTACAGCATAGAGCCATCAAAACCCTATTGCGCATAGGACAAAATATCTACACAACTTACTAGATCCTTCTTCCTTACATTAGGTTATAGCACAAAGCCTCTTCTCAATCTCTTACAGTTTCTTGCACTTAGCCTTGAAAGTCTCACATAGCATGCACAAAGCACTTACAATCCTTCGATCACATAGATTGAACACTATTGTCCTCTACTTACTTCACCTATACATCTATTTATACATACAAAAGTGGGCTTAAGCGTGGGTAAACCCATGGGCCAACATCCCTTTACCCTTTACATTGTACCAAACCCAAAAGGGACCCAAAAGGGGGTCTAACTTCCGCAATCTCCACTTCACTTGGTGCTTCGTCTTCGACAAGCTGTTGGAGACCAAAAATGGTCAAATATGACCAAGTGTTCCTCAAAACTTGGTCAAGGGCCAACAGGCCCCCAACACTCACCTGTGACTCATCCTAAGTCACTCTGGTCTAAGCAATTCCACTTCAAATGCCTCGAGCTTGGCTTGAGATGCTTCAACCTGCTACAGTGATACTACTTCTTACTCAGTGAACTTCTGAATAAGTGCATCATTGACTGGTCCTTCGATGTGTTGTTCTACTATACTCTTAACCTGTTCAAGTTCTACTCCTTGGTTTTCAAGTTCAATGAATAGTTGGCATGCCTTTTGTTGCACTGGTTGAAGTCGTTGATTGACTTCCATTACTTTACTCTGGAGTGTGCGTACTTGATGTTGGTTTGTGAGTTTCTCTAAAAACCTCTTCATTCTCTCAACTAGTGACAAGGCCTTTAGTTGCACTTGTAACATGTCTGCCTGCTGCTATGCGTTTTGGAGTTGTGACTCTAACACCTGTAACTCTGGATTTTCCGTGAGGTTTTCATACGTCTGGGAAATTCTGGAACTTAGCTCCTTGTATTCTAAGGAAAAGGATTTTAGTTGGTCAACCATGCTTTGGGAAGTGGCCTCTCTTAGATCTCTTATTTCTTGAGGTGTCTCAGGCATAGTGCGAATTTCCAGGTTTGCGATGCACTGCTGAAGTTTGCTAGATCACTCCTTCCAGTTGTGCCACCTGTTGTGGAACTCATTCTTCGATCTAGACTTCGATGACTATCACAGAGAGAAGTGATTTGTGAACTCATTCCTGTACTTCGAGTTTCTCTGCGAGCAACTATTCCCTACCTTGTTGTAGTGTTTCTTTCTCTTCCTCCCACTTTGCTTGAAGAGATATTTTTTCTTGTTATGCATTACTGTGTTGTTCTACATTACTGCATTGTTCTAGCATATATTTCTATGCCTGTGTTAAATATTAGGTAGCTTGTGTTGTCTCTTCCTAAGCTTGTTGAAGGTGAGATTCAAATTTATTGGCGATCTGGTGTAGTTGGGTTGGCTCATCTCCTAGTTCTTCTGTTTGTCAAGGGTGCAATAGAAGTTGTGTGGCTGGATTGTAGTGCTTGCTGCACTTCTCTAGGTTCTCCCTTGATTCGGCTGAATAACTCCTCCTGCTTTGCTTCTTGATTTTTTGCGATATCCAATGAAGCATTATTCAACGCAGCGACTAAGAAGTCGAAGTCATCTAAGGTGAGGGTAGTCTTAAATGTAGCCCTGGTGGCTCTGGATTTCTTTCAGGATGAAGGCTTTGGTGGGGTAACCTTCCTTTTCTTAGATGGATCATCTTCCTCTCTAGGCGAAGTAACTTCACCTTTGTTTTTCTCGACTTCCATGCCACCTAATTCTCCACCATCATCTCCCTGCTCAGGTGAGGTTGAAGCTGTCTCCACCGATGTGCTATGGACATCATGCACTTCGTCATTTTTCTTCATTTTTCTTGGTCCAGGTGTGTCCAGCATAGTTTCAGGGCTATCCACATCGGACATATCTGCGGGGTCCACTGGAACAAGGAGGTCTACCAACCATTCCTTGGTAATCTCCTCCAAGTCATATTCTGTCAACTGTTAATATGACTAGAGTTGTTGTTTATGCTCATCAACGCACGTTGTAATGTAGGTGAAGTGGTGGTCTGCGCTGAACTTCATCAAGGGTCTAAACCTGTAAAGTGTGTTCAGGGTGATGCGTGATGTAGACTGGATTGCAATCTTCAACTGGTTGTAGTAGGCGTGGAAGACGACATTGCACTGCCACTATTTGGTCATGTCACTGGAATACCATAGTGTATAGAACTTCACGGCCAGTGGTTTGAAGGGTTTTATATCCAGGAAAGTGGCACCTTCTGGTATCTCCCAAGCAATGAAAGTGATCAGTATGAGAAGCCAACTAAAGTGGAAGTCATACCCTTGGTCTTGCACTTCTTTGCAATCATTCTTGACAAGGTATTGTGCCCAGTTCATCTACAATCCCTCTATCCACTTCCCTGCGAGGTCAACCATGAATCCGGTCACTTGAGTTGGTCTATTCTTACGAACTAACTTTCTCGTGACCAGCTGATAAGAAAGGCGCATTGCGCCACTCTGGATAGAGGCTACCTTGTATCCTAGTGTTCCCTTCTCGACATTGCCATAGGTTTCTTTGATTCTCTGCGCTAATGCTCAGTCGGAGTTCTTTCCAGGGTAGAACTCCTGTGGGTCAGGGCCTTGCATGTTGAGCCCTGTGATCCAGTTGATCAGGGTCAGATCCACAGTGATGCGTCAGTTTAGCCATAGGTATCCTCCGTTATAGCATGAAAGCAGTAAATTTACACATGCATTCACCTCCTGATGGCGTCTGAAGTGCAGAATCTTCATCACATTGAGCAGTGTGGATTGCGCGAGGTTCTGGGTCCATGATTGCGGGACGATCTTCTAATTCTTTCCTCTAGTCCTGATTAGATACTTGTGCGGGGTGACCATGCTGTAAGACTTTTGGTCGCCAAGGTTGAAGTCACTAAAATTCAATGCTGTGAGCTTATCTTGTTCGATACGAACTGCGCGCACTCCTTTCGGAAGGTACGCGATGATTAAAGTATACTCGAAGTATCTGGGTACACTTTCGCGGTTAATCTCACCGCTTAAAGGTGGTATGTAAGCCGGTAGAATGTGTGGAATAAGTTTGGCATTCACAAGGTTGTCTCTGTGCTTTGTTCTTGTCTCTATCATGGTTCTAGAAGGTCTTTCTCCACGAGCAGTTGAGGGAGAAGCTTGGAATACTTCTATTGATGATTCTTTCACACCTGCAGACATCCTTCTTTCTGACATGACTCTTTCATTCATTAAGTCAATCAAAACTTCTTCGACTATTTTCTCTGCGACGCTGAGCTCATCTGACATACAAGCTTGGGGTCTACTAGATCAGGTGTGAACTGAATTCAGAAACTACAATGGAGGGTACAGGAACAAGGTGATGATCAAAGTGAAAAATAATCTTAGGCTGTGGGATCAAGTTCTTAGTTAGAAAAAGGTATTCTCAATGCATGGCGCGGCGGAATAAGTAAGAGATTTAGCAACGGTCTGCTTGCAACGGGTATGAGGCATCATTAACTCATATTCTATCCATTATGGCATGGTCCAATGGTCTGGTGATGATAATTTAATGATTTTCTGTCCGTTCGGAGTGAAATTCAAATGGTTATATCGGTCCAACAACTATATTGCTTCACTATGGCAAAGTGCCATAGGTCGATGTTTTGATATCCCAGCGAAGCTCCCATTCTGCAAGTTTTCCTTCTGCGGGGTTCCACCTGGGATCTCTTGTAACTTTTCAATCTTTGCCTTTTTCTTACTCAATTTTCTAGCCTTCTTACTAGTAGTCTTCAAATCGGTCAGTATTTTCCCGTTTTGATTCCTATCTTCTTTTAGCATAGTCACTTTGCATTGTCGAGATTCTTTCTGGGATAATAATTTTTCTTTTTCTGGGACATGTGTGTCAGTCTTTTGTGAGCCTTCTGACATTCTTTCATCTTTGATAAATGGGCCTTTAGTGATAAGTGGCTTCGATCTGTTCTCATGTTCTTCAATCAACTACGCAGTCCTCCTAGTCATGAAATCTTTTAACTCTTGTCTCTATTGTTCTAGAACCTTTTCTTCTTCATTCTTTCTGGCTCGATCTCTCTCAATCCAAGGTTTTCCAAGTAACATAGTAAATGGGGCGTTTTCCTCAATAAACTTGATAATCTTGAAATATTCTTCTATCAAAGTTCCATTAGAATTCATAGATATATGAGCGAGCTTTCCACATAGGTTCACCAACTTTCCTCGAAAGAGTCTTATTCCTCTTAATGAAGGGATCATAGCAGGTCTTCCTATAGCTTCCCAATTTCTCTCTATCATAACATTCACCTATTTTGCCTCGTCTAGAACACAGACAATGTCAAAGTCTCCTATTCTTACTTCGATTTTCTCTTTTTTGTTAAAGACCTCTAATAGTCTAACATGTCGGTGGTCATTCAAGGTGCCTTGCATCTGTAATAGTATATTTTCTGATTCATTTTGAGGTTCTAATATTTATGAATCTACCTTAGGGTTTTCTTCCTTCAGATACATTTCTTCAAGTTTAGCAATCATTCTAGGGAAATCCAATACTTCATGGTCCAGAGATTTGCAACAGAGACAACTAGATCTTCCACCAAGGCATTCCTTAGCTAGATGGCCTAGTCTTTTACAACTGTAACATAGGGTCAATCATCTTTTTATTTTAAATGATCCCCAACCTCTTCTGTATTGCGCACTAGGATTAGCCTATAAAAAAATCTTTCTAGGATCTTGCATCCATTGGTTAATCAAAACATTCTTTCTATGCATAGGCATAACATATATATCATTATTTTTAGCAGATCTATTCATATCAAACCTTCTATCATCTAATAATTCCCTAGTTTTCAAGCTAGGATAGACTCTATCAAGCATACCTAGATCCATACTTTAGAAACAAAAAATTTCACTTCTTTTACTTATACAGGGCACAAAGCTTCCATATCTAAGAACTTTTAACTGTTCTTACCTCTATCAGAGCACAGAGCTTACAGAAACTTCCACTTAAACCTTTCTTAGAGCACAAAGAGTTCATATCTGACTTCTTTTCTTCAGATCTGTCCTTCCTTCTTTAGCATAGAGATTTTCAGATCAAGTGGATTACTGCACACTAGGGCACAGATCCATGCACAGAGCTTCCATAGTTTCAGGACGAATCTTTGCACAAAGATTCTTCTTCCTTAGTTCCCAGCAATCACAGTTTCAGGTCGAATCTTTGCACAAAGCTTCTTCTTCTCTAGTTCCCAGCAATTACATTTACAGGTCCCAGCAACAGAACCATTTGTTGGCACAGTGGCAGACCCAAGGTTCAATGCTACAACAGTGCACCAACAAAACCCTAACTAGCGGCCCTTTCAAAAACACCTGCGAAGTAGATGAAGTCTCACCCAAGGTAGAGGCAGGGGTGGTTGTAAGACTCAAGTGTCTACAACCTTAGATGGGACACATATATGTGATTGTATCTCTTTTAGAGAACTTAGCATAGATCATTCATCAATATTCAACCCTTATTATACTTCGCAGAAATCACAGAACTTCACAGTATCAATGTATTCAGTCACTTAACATCAACACGTTATCCATTTCTAACATATTAAGCACATGGCATACACTTTATGGATTAGATATAGCATTCTACATATCATAGGCACTAAGCATAAACATATACAACAGATCTATCCAAATATATCAAATCACTTAGCAATAGATAAACACATAGCATCCAGGCACAAAGCATAACACATAGATTTACATGGTTCACCCCCACCTTGGGGCTACGTCCACCAACTCTTCTTATTTATTAGCTTAAGTCAAGTAGGTTATAGCACAGAGCCATCAAAACCCTACTGCGCATAGGACAGAAGATCTGGGTAGCTATCTAGATCCTTCTTCCTTGTGTTAGGTTATAGCACAAAGCCTCTTCTCAATCTCTTACAATTTCTTGCACTTAGCCTTGCAAGTATCACACAGCATGCACAGAGCACTTACAATGCTTCAATCACATAGATCGAACACTACTGTCCTCTACTTACTTCACCTATACATCTATTTATACATACCAAAGTGGGCCTAAGTGTGGGTAAACCCACGAGCCAACATCCCTTTACCCTTTACATTGTCCCAAACCCAAAAAGGACCCAAAAGGGGGTCTAACTTCTGCAATCTCCACTTCGCTTGGAACTTCGTCTTCAACAGGCTGTTGAAGTCACAAAACGGTCAAATATGACCAAGTGTTCCTCAAAACTTGGTCAAGGACCAACAATACTTATCTTGAAGTTGTATGTAATTCACCAACTGCGTGCAGACCTTCCACAAACCTCCCAGCCTTAGACTGCGTTGCTCATCACTCTCAGCAGTAGGTCACCCCCGAGCTGGGACTAAGCTTCACCAAGTAGGGGAATCCTAGGCTAGGCAAGGTTGATGGGAGACACACAGTCACAGAGGAAGGATTCTCTCCCAAGAATCACTTACACCACTATCCATAGACTCTCATTCCCCACATGTCTGTCCCACCTGAGGAGTATACACCTTCTCTATCACCAAGATAGTACTTTGGCTGCTAAACCTCCCTTTCCTTGGGCTTCAGCAACAGACTGGACCGAAAGTTTCTGAGCTCTGTGGCAGCTACAGGACCCCCTTCTAGTAGTTCTCACTTCCTCCGCACACTCTCCTGGAGAAATCCGCTCATAGGCTTGGCAACCTGCCTCTTCAAATGAAACCACCTCCCTCTCTTGGGGAGAGTGTTACACACAAGTCAGACAACATGTTTCCTTAAAACTGGGTTCCAACACAATTGAGGCACCCGCAAGACTCATCACAAACACTCACCATGACCAACAAGCCACAAACAGTCTAGAACTGCACAACCACAACAGCCTACTGGAACAATAGGCACTGGCTTCCCAAAACAGTGGCAGTCAGGCGCTATAGCACAACAAGGATCGACAACTACAAGATGTGTCAGGTTTCTCAGCAAACAATATAGGAGACATGACTCACAACTCTAGGTTCAGGAATGCGTAGGAGTGCACAGGTCCAGTCAAAGAGCCAAACGCGTTAAGGCAGAGGGTGGAGGAAATGGGAGGTCGAACGTTGGACTCCCATGATGGATGGATGAATGCAGATGACAAGGATGACCGAGTGAGGAGTGAACCCCCCCATAACCAACTTTTGCAGTTCTTTAACTACATGTCCCTGGGTCAACACATGTCTCCCATGAGGCCACATGCACTCCATCAGCATGTGTTCCTCTCCAGGAACTTAGGACAAAACATATACATTTACACAACACTTTAGAATAATAATAAATAATTATTCCCAAGGATTTAAGCCCCCAAGCTTAGCTCCTCTTTCTTACCTTTCATCCCCCTCTCCCTTACCCAGGCTTTGTGGAATCTTAGTCCCCCATCACTCATTCATCGTGGTCGGTCCACACACAGAGATGTTCTTGTATTAATACTATGCATAATTACATGTACAAAAATCAAGCTCCTGGCCCTCAACACTTAGGCTCCCTGGCCTAAATAACACATAAGCCCACTATCTTATATAAACTTGGATCACCAACCTATAAAAAAAAATCACAATTCATAATACAATTGGGGAACATCTTAGGGGTATTACAATCCCCTCCCCTTATTTTTACACTGTCCTCAGTGCAACTTTCACACAACATCAGCAAGATTTCCAAAATCTTCAAAAAGATGTGGGTATTCTGCCCGCATAGCATCTTCATGTTTCTAGGTTGCATCCTCAGGAACGTACCAGGTCCACTGGACTTTTACAAGTCCTCTGGCTCAATTCCAGAGCTGTTTGTTTTTTCGGTCCAATATGTGCACAGGATGCACTTGCACGACACCTTCTTGTTCCACCTGAATCACATTCCAATCGATTACATGATTAGCATCAGGTATATATTTCTTAATAAATGAAACAAGAAACACATTATGTACAGTCATGGATACAGGTAATGCAAGCATATATGCAACTGGCCCAATCATTTTTAGGATTTCAAATGGTCCACAAAATATGGCTGCCAACTTGGTGCAGCTTCCCAACTTCAGGGAAATTCTATTATCTTTCACTTTCAGGAAAACATGGTCACCCACTTTAAACTCTCTATGGGTTCTATTCTTATCATCATAACTCTTCTACCTCTCTTGGGTAGCTTTCAAATTCTACTTAAATTTTAGCATTTGTTCTTCCATTTCCTTGAGCAACTCTGACCCAACTACTGCTCTGTCAGCTAGATTATCCCAGCTTACTGGAGTATTTCACTTTCTACCATAAAGCACTTCAAATGGGCTCATCTTCAACGATGCTTGATACCCATTGTTGTAGGCAAATTCTACCAAGTGTAGATAGTCTTCCCACTTCGATGGTTTATCCATCACATACATTATCAGTATGTCTTCTATCACTCAATTCACTCGCTCTGTCTTCCCATCTAACTTAGGATGGTAGGATGTACTGAAATTCAGATTCGTTCTAAATCCCTTGAATAACCCTTTCCATAAATTTGATGTAAATTTCGGGTCTCTGTCACACACAATTGTCCTGGGAATTCCGTGTAATCATGCCACTTCCTTCATAAAAATATCAACAACATTTGTTGCCTTATGAGTGGTATTTAATAGAATGAAATGGGAAACTTTTGTAAGCTTGTCCACCACCACCATAATGGAATCATGCTGCTTGCCTATCCTAGGCAATCCCATGATGAAATCCATTGTCACCACTTCCCATTTCCACTCAGGAATGGGTAAAGGTTGCAACAACCCTGCTGGGTACCTATGCTCTGCTTTGAACTTCTGGAACTCCATACATTTGGTGATGTATTATGTAATCTATTTCTTCATACCTGGCTAGTAGTAATGACTCTTGATGGCTGCCACGGTTTTCTGATATCCAGGGTGACCTGCATAAGGCACATTATGCATTTCATGCAAAATCATACATTTCAAGTCCTAGACATTAGGTACATAAACTCAATTTTTGTACAGGAGTGTTACATCAGCTCCAAGCTTATAATTTCCCACTCCTTGCAACATCTTTCCTTGCTGTAGCTTTGCTACCAATTCCTTGTACTACAAGTCTGCACTTGCAGCTTCCAAAACTCTTCTTTTTATATCGGTTCGATACATGCTAATGGTTGTAGCATGTAATTCGTGTACCTTCCTGTTGAGTGCATCAGCTACCTTGTTTTCCTTCCCTTTTATATGTTTGATATCAAATTCATATTCACACAGAAACTCCAGCCACCTACTCTGACTATCATTTATAGTGGGTTGGTCAAACAAGTACTTCAGACTGTTATGGTCTATTCTCAATTCGAATTGATTTACCATGACGTAATGTCTCCATTTCCTCAGAGTATGAACGATTGTTGCCAACTCCAAACCATGAGTGGAATAATTCTTTTCGTTCTCTTTTAGGTTCTTGGACTCATAACAGATTATGAATCCATTATGGATGAGGACTCCTCCCAACCCTTCTTTACATGCATCTATGCACACCACAAAATCCATATTTGGATCTACAATCCTCAGGATTGGAGCACTAGTTAACAGCTACTTCAATCGCTGGAAAATTTTCTCACACTCTTCAGTCCACTGAAATGTATTTTCCTTCCTTTGCAAGGAAGTGATAGGGTGAGTAATCCTTGAGAATCCTGTAATAAACCTTCTGTAATAGCCAACTAATCCCATGAAGGATATGACTTCTACCACATTCCTTGGTGCTGACCATTCTTTGATGGCCTCAACCTTCTTGGAATCCACATCGATCCCTTCTTCTAAAATAATGTGCCCCAACTAATGGATCTGCCTTTGATAAAATGAGCATTTGCTCAGTTTGGCGTACATTCGGTGCTCCCTTAGCACCTGCAACACCATCCTTAGATGTTGTTCATGCTCTTCCTCTGACTTGGAATACACCAGAATGTCATCTAGGAAGACTATGACAAACTTGTCTAGCTCCTGAATACACCATTCATTAGACACATAAAAACAACAGGTGCGTTCGACAACCCAAAGGGTACCACTGTGAACTCGTAATGACCATACCTTGTTCTAAAGGCAGTCTTGTTGATGTCTTAATCCTTTATTCTTACCTGGTGATATCCCAATCTGAGTTCTATCTTCGAAAATATTTTCTCATTCTTCAACTAATCAAAGAGGTGATCAATCCTCGACAGAGGGTACTTGTTCTTGACAGTTACTTTGTTCAATTGC
Source organism: Picea sitchensis (assembly GCA_010110895.2). Lineage (NCBI taxonomy): Eukaryota > Viridiplantae > Streptophyta > Pinopsida > Pinales > Pinaceae > Picea > Picea sitchensis. Next base: position 88,722 of record SNQJ01S0063640.1, read on the forward strand.
CAGAAATCGATGCCCAGCCTCAACGTTCCATCCTTCTTCTTCACGAATAAAATTGAGGCACCCCAAGGCGACACACTTTGGTGAATGTACCCCTTCCTCAAAATCTCTTCAAGCTGCAACTGAAGTTCCTTCAGATCTGGTGTGCTCATTCTATAAGGAGCTTTCGACACTGGAGCTGCTCCAGGCATCAAATTTACAGAGAAGTCTATATCTCTTTTCAGAGGTAGTTCGGGTATTTCCTGAAATACATATTCAAACTCTTTTAGTACCACATGGTCTCCAATTGTTGAGATCTCATCCTTATATTCTTCCTCCATATGGGTTGCAAACAACTGACAACCTTTCCTGTAGAATTTCTTCAACTGTAATGCTAAAATTTCTCTGATAGCAATAGCTCTAGGAATTCCTTGGACTATTTTCCAATTCCCTTCCCCATCCAGAAAAGTGAATGCCTTGCTACAAAAATCTAGGATGGCATGGTGCTGGTCCAACCAGTCCATCCCAATTAAACAGTCGTAAGAGTCTAAAGGAAGAATGTTCAATTCATCCTTCATGCTCATTCCATTCATGTCCATGGGATAGGACTTAACCAATTCAGTGACTTTCCTCTTGGTTCTTGTAGCCAAATGCACTAACCAATACTTTTCATGTTTGCTTCTTGATAAATGAAAACTTTCCACCACTCTAGGATCTATATAACTATGGCTAGCCCCTGAATCAATTAAAACAATAAGTGGTCGGTTGTTAATCATATATTCCACTTCAATCATGTGTGACTGATACTCATCTTGCTTGTTTTCCAAGGCTGTGTAGATCCTTGGCATTCTATTGCCCATTTCCTCCATTGTTTCATCTTGCTGAACATTGTGGACGAATATCGCTTTATCATTTCCGTGGGGGCAATCTTTGTACCTATGGTTTCCTTTACAACCCCAACACTCCATAGGTGTCTGCCTTGGCAATTGTCCACCCACTTCATCCTTTCTGGGCTCTCTAAAAGATGGTTGTCCCTGAGGACTGTTTCTGAAAAAGGGAGGCTTGTTTCCCTTCTGCCTCTGTTCCTTCTTGAACTTCTTCTTGTATTCCCAATCCTTCTGGAAGGTAGGCTTTTCTCTTTGTTGTTCATATAAACATTTTTCTCTTCTTATTGTTTCTTCCATAGTCTTAGGATCATCATACTGAATCTTGTCACCAATAGAAGGTGGTAATCCACGTAGATACCTATGAATCTTGACAGTCTCCTCCTTGATGAACGAAACATACTCCAGTAATTCCAAAAACTTTCGTTCATATTCATCAATGGTCATGCTACCCAGTTTGAGTTCAAAGAACTCTTTCATATTTCTATCATAGTATATTTTAGTCAGGTATTTCCTCTCGAAATACCTCTTGAATTCATTCCAAGTGATATCTTTCTCTCTAATGTGTTGCACCTACACAAGATGATCCCATCCCATGGATGCTTTTCCTTTCAACCGATATATCACAATTCTTCCTTTGGCATGAGAAGAATAATTTTGCAGTTGGAAATATTTCCTCATGCCAAGAAACCATGTCTCATCATCTTCTTCCTTTTGGTGTTCTCCATCAAACGTGGGAGGCTTAATCTTATTCATTTCTCCTTTTAGTTCATCCACTCCAAACCTCCTATGCTTCCTGGTAGGTGATGGGATTAAACTACTGTGTGCTTCCTTACTATAATGCTTTGGGGAGCGACGACAATTTCCACTTACACTCCTCGATCTTCTTTTCCTTTCAGGGGTCCTATGACTCCCTGCTTTACTTGTGTCACTCTCCCTCTCCAATTTCTTTTCGATCCTATCTAGGCTCCGCAACAACTTCAAGTTGAGTTCACCCTGTTTATCCTGAGTTTTCTTGAGCCTTCTGTTATCAGCTCAGCGAGCTTGGGCCTCTTTCTGAAATCTTTCAATGATTTTCATCATATGCCCTTCCTTATCCATTTATTTTCCATGCCCATTGGATTTTGATCCTTCGACTTCAAAGTTGGCATCCTTTCCTTCTCTGAATTGGAAGCAATCCACGCTTCTTCCATTTATTTACACTCCAAGGAAATTCTAAACGGTTCTGGAACTCACCACTCTTCTGCAATTACAACGTGCAAAAAACCAAAATTTGTCAGGTTATCATTCCTTAACAATCCCACACACATAATTCATAAGCCGAATCAGAAACATTCAGTTTTCATGAGTGTTATCACTGAAATTTCATCCGCAAATGGTTACAGGAATCCAACAACTTCAAACAGCTATGAGTCCACCCATGGACCAAAATTACCAAAAAAGCATTTCCAAAAGGTCCAAAACTATACGACCAGTTATAAAATCAAGATGCGCTATGACTAAATAGGGCGCGCGTGCACATGCGCCATCCAGAAATGATGAAAAGGTGCACATGCGCACAATGCGCAACTGTGGTCACTAAAATCTGTGCACACCTAAGAAATGACACATATATGAGATTGGTCGACCTCCCACCCACTTCTAGTTCAACTTCCAAGTTGATTTGACATCCAAATCTCGGCTGAATCTGACTGGGTGGCTGGTCAAGACTTAAAGGTGCCCTAAACAACCCCTTTTCACACTAAAATCTAGTTGCACAATACCTCAAAGTGGTGCTATAAAACAAGGCCATGGGTGCACTACATTGTCAAGGAATTCATTTGAAAGGTTATGCTACTGCTATTCTCTTGGGGAATCCTCTTTTCTCATCAAGAGCATACTAGCACGATTCCATTTGGGCAATCCACATCACATTTTGAGTGGGTTAGCTTGGGATTCTTTCACCATTTCTTTCAAGTTTCAAAGTTGTAAGCAGAGCTCAATTGTGGGGGTCCAAGAGCCCTCCCTTGGAGGAAGAAGGGACCCAAAGTCCTCTTTCTTCTTGGTGTTTTCTTTTCACTGATACAATCCTTTCCATTGGTGACATGAGTCTTATTTGTTTCTTGTCCTTATGTCCTTATGCTCAATAGTTTAGTTGTTCTTTCCTTTCTTAGTTTAATTCTTATCTTAGTCTTTTATGTTTATTCTTCTAACCCTTTCCCTCACTGTTGTCTTTCTTAGCTAACCCAACTAAGCTTGTAAGCACCTCTATTTTGTTCATTCAGGTGACAAAAGAGGTGCAACAGATTGGTGACTCCGTTGGGGAAAGGTATCAATTTCCTACCCCATTTGGGTTATTCTAACTCTTCTTTCAGTTTATTTAATATGTAGGTACCATAACTAGCCCAAGACGACCTGCAAAACATCTAATTCAAAGCTAAATTAAGAGAATTCCATCCAGGATTTTCTTCATGGCCATGTGATAGGTTTGCGCGGGTTTATTGGCCCATAGTTGTGCATCATGCACACGTGCGCCAAAATTACTGTGTTATTCAGCGCCTTCCGTGCACCTGCACCCAAAGGTCTTTTTCGGTTCACGCATTGGCACTCAGTGTGCCTCTATCTACTCTAATACCTACACACCTGTGCATAAAAATACACATTGTAATATTTTTTGTGATTTGTGGAAGGCCCCTAGCCTTCTTAAAAATGATTTTATGCATGTTGTAATTTGCACCACACTTAGTTCCCTCTCCATATAAAAGGATTAGTCAAAAACACACAGGCACTTAGGGGGTTTTAAATCATTATTTCCTCTTTTTCTTTCATTTTTCCACATAGATGGCTTGCTTTGACTAAAAGTATAAGGTGGAATCATTTGTAATCACATAAAACTTGCATTGGGACCAGAAATTGGATATCAATCGCTAAGTATGCTCTTCTCTCACGCTTCAAAGCAATCCTGAGAATCAGAAAAAGGTTGTAGGACAATTTCATCTCCCTTAAAAAGACTAAACCTTTAGGAGAGGACAATAGCCCCCTCGGGACTCCTCTTAGTTTATTTTTCAAACACATCTCAAGATTGTAACGGGCCCATACATGCCCACATTCTACAAACATAGGATAGTGTTGAAATTTACTTTCTTCAATTAAATCACTATGGAAGTTTAAAGGTTTTGCAATGGGCCCATACATGCCCACATGATCTCAATCTAGGATAGTTTCAAATATTTCTTAGATTAAATCACAATAGGGAGTTAAAGGAATAGTAAAGGACCCACTTGTCCACATGCTAGTTTCCTAGGGACCTTTGAATTCCACAAGGTTGTACCAAATAAATTTAGTTAATTAGGTAATCAAAGACTTGTAAGGACCAAGCGAAGTCCACATGCAGCAAGGCAACACCTAATTTATTAAAAAATTGGCACACTTTCACTCATTCACACACAAAAGTCACTTATCACTCACATAGTTTTTCATCTCGAAACATGGAGGTCGAAGTAAGTTTCCTCCAACGGGATTCTGACACACCCCACCCTTTTCTTGATGGAACTATCCACTTCCACTTAATTTCAACAAGATTGGCTCACACCCCCAATCTCTCAAACAAACACATCTAAAATTTTTCTAAAAAACTCACTAAGTTTTCCTCCACAGGAGGTGCCAAAAGAAATCTTTTAGTCTAGGTAGGATTCCAGGGATAGGCATCCAAATAACTCCCTGTTATTTGGTTCTCACGTTTTCAAAACAATAGAAGTTGTCAAATAGGGAACTTTAAATCCTCCAAGTCAAGTGTTCCTAACACCATAAGCTAGGGAGATACCCGTGAAGGGTTGAAGTCCGAGGTTTGGTTTTTCTGTGCGTCCCCCCTTGAGGCACCCACCTCTTGGACGGGATCCATCCTGTGACCCATTTCTTAGGCCGAAAATCTAAATGTTTCACTTTGACCGAGGTACCTAGTAACCAAATTTTAGGACATCTACCCAGGTGGCAATTGTGGGCTGCAATTGCACCTTGATTAGATTTTGTGTGGCTATTAGGAAATATCGCCAGTTCTTTCGGGATATGCCCCCTCTACCCCTTATTATAACTGATTTCTTCATCCTTCACTAGTTTCTCTTCCGGTGGCTTCAGACCCCATTGTCGAGTGCTATTGGAAGGTCCAGTGTTATTTTGAGAGGAATGACATTGTGTCATTTAGGACACGAACATTTGTTTTCTTTTTTCCCCCACGTGGGAAAAATCCACTTATCCACATATATGCTTCTTTATCAAAACACTTTATGTACGATGCACTTATGATTGCATTTGATTTAGATATATATATTGTGTAAAGTTCAAGAATTGCAACAAAGGATCTTGTTTATTTATTACTCTCACCACCATTCACACACATCCACTCAGCTAGTCGGACACCATAGGGGACCCACAAAACCCTCGTCATTCCATACGCTTGTTAAACCTCCCTCCTATTCTAGGGGGAGTTCCTAGTCTTGCCCACTCATCAGCTCCACCTTCTCACACTCCAATGAATGCCACTGTCTTACGATCAACTTTGCTTGGTTCCACCTTACTTGATTCCAACCCCCAAGGTCCACTGTCCACTTGCTCTCCTTTACACGAAAGTGGGGGGCCTACTTCCTCTCAAGGGGGAAGTACAAACCCACCTAGTCCCCCCCAAGGGTCAGGTTCACAAACCACTCAAACCATGGCTGGAACTAACCCTCCACCACCACTCCAGATGCCATACTTGGCCTCTCTCAACATACCATATCTAAGAAAACTCGCAAATGATCCTATATTACATGACCCCACATGGCCTACAATGCCTACCAAACTACCTTAAGATATATCCAAGTTTGAAGGAAAGGCAGGAGATGACCCTACCAACCATGTCATGACTTTCCACTTATGGTTCTCTTCCAACAACATTATGGATGATTCCATCTGACTACAATTATTTCAATGCACACTCATTGGCCCATAAGCCAAATGGTATGTAGACGAAAAATCAGGGTCCCATGCGACTTTCGAGTCCTTGGCCAAAGCATTTTTGACCTTCTTCCAATTACCAATCTACCACGACAATGGTCTTGAACTACTCTCTATTTTTAAACAAACCTCAGCCACACATATCGTTGATCACATTCATGAGTGGCATCGATGACATAGTTTGTGCAAAGCAGAAACCACCAAACAACAATGTCTTGATTGGCTTCTCAGATCACTTGTCTCTCTCCTTAGTAAAGATGTGGCTTCCACCTTCCCCCAATTAGAAGAAGAAGCCATCAATAAGGCTCAACAATATGACCTCATCTATTCACAATCAGGGTACTTGTATACAGTACTTCCTGATCTCCCAAAACCTATGCCATTTGGCCAAGATAAACCCGGGATGTCTCACTCAGCAGACAGATTGATTGGTAATGCCACGCACCACAATCCACAGCCCCCACAATCACCAATGTATGGCACACCTCAATATCCGCTGACATATGGAGGAACCCCTTATTATCCCCCACCCCCTTATCAACAACCATACCCTGTTTCCCTTCCTCCACCCATCAGTGGGCCACCGCCAACACCCACAATACCCCCACCTATCCAAACAATTTCTGGTACTCCCTCTACCTCAGCTTATACTCTAAGTAGTAGCAAAAGCACCACGCCTTCCTATCTACCGTACGGTTCATTACAACAACAGAATTCGTACATTCCATTTCCTGGACCTCCATATCCCATGGCTCCACCATAAGGACACCCTCATGCTAGGGTGAATTTTGTTGAACCCTCTCCCATTCAGCAATATCAAAATTTTGAATAGCTAAATATGGAAAATCCAACCCATCAGTTGAATAATTCCAAAAAGAAAGGAAAAAACCGAAACAATAACAACCCAAGTTAAGGTGGAAATCACCCCCAACAGAACCAACCTACTGGGGGCAACCAGAACCAAGGGAATCAGAACCCCTAGGGGGGAAAAAACAACAAGCGTCAAGGGAAAAGTAACAACAACCTTCGAACCAACTTCCCCTGTGCCCTTTGCAGTGAGTTCAATCATAATACTCATCATTGCCCCCAAATCAATGATTTTAAATGGATGAAAGACTCAGTAAATGGACCACATCTCCTAGCACCACCAGTCCCTCAGTAGGCCCCACAACAATATGTACAACAACCATCCCCAGTCGTGATGTAGAACCCCATTCCACACCAGGGTGTGATGAACACCCAACAGGACATGTAGCCTACCCAACCACAGTTGGGACAATATATCAACTCGAACAATCTCGCAGATCATACTATCCTCCTCACTAGTGAGGAAGAAGTCCTTCTACAGACACGTAGTTTTCAATATCATGCACTCGCTGAGTCTCCTCCTATTCCCCCAGAAACAATCCCAGCACCAACGGGACCCCCGTTGATGATTCCTCGCCCTAACACAGAAACACCTCTTCACATCCCTCGCATCCCATTGCGCAGGAATGTCCACAACCCGTAGGCTAGGGAAGCTCATAATTACAGTTTGGTCTATAACTTAGCACAGTCCCTGGCCGCAATGTCAGTCTTAGAAATACTTCAAACTTGTCCCACTCAGCGGAAATCATTACTTTCCACCTTGGGAGCAGTTGACCCTATGGATACTCAACTCATCACATTTGATCTCGACAGTGGAGAACCTCACCTCCCTTCTCTCATCGCTTTTCAAATCCCCGTTAAAATTTGGAACATTACAGTTCATTGGTGCATCATCAATGAAGGCACATCCACATGCATCATGTCCAAATCTGTATGGCAGAAACTTGGTTCTCCCAAACTCATACCATCTGCCATTACCTTAAGAGCTTATGATGGACGAGCACCTTCTCCTGAAGGGCTCTTCCAAAATGTCTCTGTAGAACTCAGGGGCAAGACCATTCTCATTGACATTGAAGTTATCAATGCCCCACTTGATTACAATATCTTATTTAGTCGTAGCTACATGTACTCTATGAAGGTAGTTGTCTCTTCTGTCTTTCGAACCATGATGTTCCCCCATAACGGGAAGATCATTACCATTGACCAAGTTTCACATTATGAGCCTAACCCTTCTGCCAACATCAATAACAATCTCCCTTTCTTCAATACTAATCCTGAAGCGTACCCACTCATCGAAATGGGGCCCAGAATTTTCAAAGACCCATCATTGTTAGGAACTTACCATGGTGCACCACTGCTCCTACATCCTTCCAATTAGGTATGTGTCGTATCATCCAAAGGAACTGACATTGAGGATACCCTTCCTCCCAAAGAGGCTTCTCTCATATCTAACGTCACACTAGTCTAGAGCCCCTCCCTCATGAGCCTTCTATGAACTCGTTGAATCCACTAGTTCATGATTTCACCTCACCCCAAGGCCATATCCTAGTTTGGGAGACAGTTCCCCAAGCCATCACACAAATCCCCTTCTTTTACTCTCCACCAGGCATACAAGCTTTCCAAGTAGCCGCAACACTTACCCTCTCTAATATGGTGTTGGCAATCCCAATTTGGTATTTACATCCACTAGAGATGGTTCCTCAACCATCCCTTCCCCCCCAAATCGAAGGAATCCAAATGCAGATTCCCATACTCACTCCCACCATACCCTCTACACCCCCACTCACTAACCTCCCTACCACAGCTGGAGGCAGGCAAAAGAATAAGGGACCCACAGCTCCACTTCCCCCACACGTCCAACCTCCTTGCGCACTATGTGAGAAATATGGACACCCAACCAACAAATGCCCATCTCTACCTGAGTTACGTAACCTAATTCAACTCAATCAAACACCATCATCGTTCGTCACTTTATCAAGTACTTCCACTACCTCCCCTAACATAAGTAGAAAAGGGTTGCAAACAAAATTTGCTTGCGCCATATGTTCAGAATATGGCCATTATACACAAAATTTCCCAATGCTACCTCAATTCCAACAGACATTAGTAGCATTATGCCAAAGCTTCCAGCACGAACCCAGTCCAGCTACATCATCCCCACCAAGCATCACTAACATCCATTATGTCATGACCTGAGTTAATGAACGTATGAGATGCCCTTGCTCTCTATGTGAATCCTTAGATCATTTTACATATCAATGTCCTATGATGATTGAATATAGGAAACTCCAAGTGACCCTGATTCAAACCCCTGCACCCCCTATAGAATCAATGATTCACCTTACCCCATCACTAGACATTCTTCATATTATTTTTCCTGAACCAGAAGCACTGTCTATTCCTCCGTGGTTCTTGGATGACTTATACGAGGATTTACCCCCAAATCCCCCCAATTCTCCTGTTCATTTCCCCACAGAAATTTTACGCCCAACTACCACTAATAATCCTCAGTATCTCGATATTTGGTTTATTTCGAGTGAACCATCGCAATATCATTGCATCATTCCCCCTACTTCTTCATCACCAGAGGACAACCACATGGTAACAGTCACCAATATCACTCTTTTCGATCCCTTGTATTCTCGACAATTTTATTGTAACGAGGACATACTCGAGGAATTAACTACCCCCGACTACCCATTGGATGCGCTACACCGCAGAACACTCTTCCTTTCACAGGAAGCCTTCACGCCTCCTAACAAACACCCCATATATGCAGTCAAAACCAAGTATTTTATCCCATCAGGGCATATCAACTGGTTCAACAACCCCATCCCTGCCCTTGATGCTTTTGAAGAAGGAAATATGGCCAACATTTCCCATTGGCGCCACATGCACTCCTCAAGAAATTATTGTCTATAAATCCCTCTTCCAAGAATACTAGGATATTTTTGCCTGGTCATACAGCGAGATGCCTAGCCTTGATCCCTCTATTGTCTAACATCGCATAGACACCTGGCCTGATATCACACTGGTTTGCCAAAAACAATGACCGCTACACCCATCCAAAGCAGCGGCTATTAAAGATGAGATTGACAAATTACACGTTGCTGGGTTCATCTACCACATTGCCTATACCTCATGGGTTTCCAACCCTATACCCGTTAACAAAAAACAAGGAACTATTTGTGTATGCGCGGACTTTCGCGATCTCAATCACGCCTATCCCAAAGACAACTTTCCAATGCCTTTCATCAATAAAATTATCGACGACTGCGCAGGCCATGAGGATTTATCCTTCATGGACGGTTTCTCTAGCTATAACCAAATCCAAATCCATCCAGCCGATCAATACAAAATCACATTCACTACCCCTTGGGGTACTTTTTCATATCGTGTCATGCCTTTTGGCCTAAAAAACGTTGGCGCAACTTTCCAATGGGCTATGACATACATTTTTCACGATCTGGCTCATATCCTCCTCGCATACTTGGACGACCTCACAACGCGATCCAAAAACCGCACTCAACATCTTGATGATTTACGAATCATCTTCCACAGATGTCGTCAGTACAACATCCGCTTGAACCCCCTCAAGTGTGTGTTCTGCGTCACTATCGGGTGCCTCCTCGGATTCATCGTTTCCAAAGGTGGTATTACCATGGATCCCCTCAAAGTCCAGGCCATCACAGAAATTCCACCCCCTGGGAATTTACGTCAACTCCAAAGCCTACAAGGAAAAGCTAACTTTTTACGGTGATTTGTCCTAGACTATGCCACTCGAGAACATGGTTTCCTTCGCTTACTATGCCACAACATCCCATTTCACTGGGATGAACATGCCCAAAAATATTTCGACGATCTTAAAATGGCACTCTCCAACGCCCCTTTAATTAGTTCACCTGACTATAATCACAACTATATCCTCTACATATCAGTGTCAGCCGTCTCAGTAGTAGGAGTTCTCGTTCAAAAAGGAGATGATGATCATGAGCATGTCATTTACTACATTAGTAAAAACCTCTCAGGGCCACCTTTGAAGTATAATCACAAAGAGAAACTAGCCCTTGAAGTCATTCTCATAGTCCAGAAACTACGCCATTACATTCTGCTTCGCACAACCAAAGTCATAGCAGATTCCAACCCCATGCAATACTTGCTCAGTCGTCAGCAAATTAATGGCAAATTTGCTTACTGGATCGTTATCCTTTAGGAATACAATCTTGAATTTTCAACATCCAAGAGCAAGAAAGTTCTTGTCCTCATCGAACTTGTCAAAGCCTTCCCCTCTGATACTACCAGTGCCCCCATCAATATTGACTTCCCCAATGAACATCTCTTTTACATCACTTCGGATTATCCTTGGTACAATGACCTCCTCATCTACCTCCGAACCCAAAAGTTTGGTAACCACCTCTCACAAGATGATCGTCACCGTATCCGCCATCAGCCCCCCCGCTATCTCCTCATCAGAGATATCTTATATTGGTGAGGGGTTGACACCATACTCCGTCGATTCTTGACTATTGATGAGGCCGATAGAGTATTGACCGACTGCCATAGTGGCACATGCAGGGGCCATCTTTCAGGGATGTCCATCTCTCAGAAAATCATCCGCACAGGTTATTTTTGGCCTACATTGTTTCACGATTGAATTCATGCTGTGAAGTGATGTGATAAATGTCAGCTTTATGCCAACAAAGAATGAGCACCACCTGCTCTTCTACACCCAGTCATTACTGCAGGCTCCTTATGTAAATGGGGCATCGAATTCATGACCTGCAACCCTCCATCCAGCAATGGACACAAATACATCGTTGTCGCAGTCGATTACTTTACAAAGTAGGCTGAAGCCATGCCTACCTTCAACAACACCACTGACACCACAGCGCATTTTTTCTTTAACCATGTCATATCCCTCTTTGGAGTACCACTCCAACTAGTCTCTGATCATGGGAAACATTTCGAGAATGAGATTTTTTTTGAACTCTCATCCCGGTTAGGATTCTCCCACGAGTTTTCTTCACCATATTACCCTTAGTCCAATGAACAGGTTGAAGCAGTTAACAAGGTCCTCAATACCATGTTAGAATGCATGGTTAACAAACATAATACCAGTTGGCATCATATGTTATTTTCCGTGCTATGGTATTACCGTACGGCCGTGAAAACAACCACCGGTTTCACACCATTTCATCTAGTCCATAGGGTCGAGGCCACTCTTCCTATCGAGTGCGAAATCCCCACCTTACGCACCGCAATTGAGCTATTACCTGACACTGCTGCTATGGAGAAGCATTTTTTGAACTTAGAGTCCTTGGATGAAGATCGTCGATCTTCATTACAAAACAATGAGGCAGCCAAAAAATGGCCAAAAGCCACCTTTGATCGCCATGTCAACCTCCGCTCATTTCACGAAGGTGACCTCATCCTTGCTTACGATATTGCTCACGATACCCTTGGTCATGGAAAATTCGAGTCACTTTGGCATGTCCCTTACATTATCCAACATTGCCTCACCAAAGGTGCATACATCTTGGCTTCCCCCGAGGACCTCTCTCTCAAAGAATCCGTCAACAGGTTGTACTTAAATAAATTTTACGCCTGAGTGTAGACATTCTACATTAGGTTATTTTCTTTTATAGTGTTTTTAATCTTTTTTCCATACCTCACGCCTAAAATATCATTTGTGTTATTGACAGATGCCTCCTCCATCGGCCTACCACATTGGTTATGCCGACGACACCAGCCATTGGACACAGAATCTTGCTTCGACTGCTTGGGCCCTCTATCCCCCCTCACATGAACTGCTCCACTCCAGCGACATATGTTTGGATTCAAAAACCAACAACCAAGCCGAGTACACTATCGTCATTGGTCTCCTTGTTGATGTCAGCCATCATCGTATTCGTCACCTTAGCGTCTTACTTGATTCCCAACTGGTCGTCCCCCAGCTCAACAATGTGTACCGTGTCCGCGATCCTTGCCTCTTTCGCAAATACTTGCAAGTTAGACTTTTATCTCGACATTTTTATTTCATTACATTTACACATATTCTAAGACAATTTAATCAAATTACAGATAACCTGGCTAACATTGTACTAGATTGGCATATATCACATCAAGACACCTTTACACACACATAAACCATCAAAAGTCTATCACAACATATAGATTAGACATCATACACAACATTAAACAAATTCTCACACACATGTGAAACATCACAAAGACCCCAAAATGTATATCCATATATATATATGACGGTCAAAAGTGCCATCAAAATGTTTACATACACATAGAATACATCGTATACAAAATCTGTAGGCCAGTGAACCACCTCAGTACAAAACTGGTGTCACCACACCAAAGTGGGCTCACTAGCCTATATATAATATACAAAAATACACACAAGAACACTCATGGTGCCTCTAGAGCACCACCACCTGGCCCTTCCTCAGGAGGTGGTGCCCCACCTGCTATTGGTCCCTCTGGCCCTGGAGGTAACCGCCCAGCCATCGTAGCACCTACTACTGCTACTCATCGAACCATGGTCCGCCACATCAACGGAACGCCCACACACTACTCTAGAACACCCTCATCCTATATGTATGACCACATGCCCTCAAGCACACCCTGTAGCACCGCCTCCAAGCGACGACGAATATCCTCAAAATCTCCCCCGGCCTCGGCCGGAGGAGCATGTGATGGCCCTGCACTAGAGTCATCAAAACGATGTCTCCCAGACGCTCTCTCCTTGCCAACTGGTCTTGCCTCAACATCCTCACATCGTCGTCTCTCTCCCACCCATGACTCTCCCCGCGGAGGCCTCACCGGCCCCTGACAAGCCGACGCTTTAACCGACTCCACCTCATGCTCACGAGGTCCCACATCTACACATACAAACAAACAAAGGATAGCATCAACATCCATCTATACATAATACACATGCTATACTATCTAAATATCAAAAAATAAAACATCACATCATACCTCGGTGGTCAAACACCTCTCCTAGAGGTAACACCATATCCGGATCACCCGGGAAGTCCACCCCACAGTACGGATACTGTAGTAGAATCTGCAACATCTGTCGCCACACCTATGCATCCTCGGCCATGAAAAAATGGCCACCCTTCCCACCATCATGGCGAATCAAAATCCTTGACCACCGCATCAGTCGTGGCTCTTGTGCACTAGGTGTCCCCAATAAAACTCTAGGGTGCAACATCGACACCCTCTCCAAAAACCATGCCACCAAGATGGACCCAAAGGCAAAATCCAATGAGTCCGCAACCTAACACCTATCGAGCTGCCCTACCATCCTGGCATGCAACATCAAGCCTCAGGAAAAATTCTCTTATGTTAGTGCCCTCCCCATAATCCTCATTTGACCACCACCGATCCGCTGAGTCACGAGGGAACCATAAACCCTCACAACCATCACTGCTCCACAACGATAAACTAGGGCATCCATAGCCCCGATACTCACCACGGAGCCCGACATAAATCCTCCCTTGAACAATACCTTCAGCCTAAGTTAGCCAACTGCCCATCCCCAAGTAATACGGGCTCCGACGGTAAGGGCATTCCCCGAAAAGGGAGCCCATTAAAAAAATACAAATCCTCAACCGCAATGAAGGCCAGCTGCTCACCCCGCACCATAAAACAAAGCAGATCCAGAGTCCACATCTGGATCAAGAACTATAGGAGGTACTCCTGGGCCCATATCAAGGGGCACTCAAAGAACTTTAGCAGCCCACAAGCTTCCAAAGTATCACGAACTGTCATCTCCTCAATGGCCACAGCCTCCCTGAGCTGCGACCAATCCCTCTCTCTCCAAATAACCGGAATCGTCCAAAATGATCACCTGCAATCAGATAATCCAGTTCTTGATCAGCCATCTCAAACATTAACACATTAAAAATCTCCAAAAAAGATAAGTTTAGCACCATTCATCTTTTCCCCCAAGGCACGGTTGTTTAACCCCACAGGCACACACACATGCGCGCCTGTTCACCCCATAGGCGCACACACATGCGTGCCTCTCCATCCCACAGATTCGCACACATGCGCACCTATCCATCCCATAGGCATGAATTTGTGCATGCCTATCGGCCATACAGAGGCACCTTCATGTGCTCCTATCACGTACACAGGCGTGCATCAGAGCATGCATGTCCACTACACAGTCGCGCACCCATGCGCAATTGTTTAGCTTACAGGTGCACATACCATGCATGTCTGTTTCCCTCATTAGGGTGCCCACACATGTGGATATCTGGATAATAGGTGCGCACCCAGGTGTGCATATTTCCCAATCGCCCGTGCACTCGGGGGCCCACACCCATAAAACCCCCTATATGGCCCTTTGTACAGGCCCTGCCCACAAATATAAAACCTAATTCTATGCAGGATGATACGACCACTAACCTAAAGCTCGTTGGTCCTAAATCGACTGCCTCATTCTCCCAAAATCTCCAAATCTCCTCTGAATATCTCTCGTCCAATCACTCTGATAGTAGGTACAAATGAGGTGGCAATGTGGGCCCTACAACTATATATAGTCCTTTTTGCCAAATTTCCAGACCCCATTCCGGGAGCTTCGGGTGTCCGTTTTTTGATCCGTCTTTAGCCACAGTATCAGCACCCCATCCTCTACATTAAGACAATCCCCAAGCCATTTTTCATCCTTAGCCCTCAGGGAGCCATTTTTCCATACCCTATCTAGGTACGCATGCTCATGTTCAACACTATCAAATAAATGCTTGTATGTTCGATTCTCTTCAGATATTGTTCACGTCGGGTATTTGGTTTTCATGTGTGCAGGTACTTGGTCATCATACACCAGTGCAACCCCTTTAGGTATATAATCAACACTGGCATGTAATCATTCCCTCTGAATCTCAATTGCATCTCCAGTCACACCCTCTGAAATTTGCCTTTAGGGTCCCCATATCCATCTCTACAGTACCACCACCTCCATTGTGATTTGGGTACTGTCACCCGGTAACACTCTCCCCCACATGAGTTGTCCCATTCATAGACCCCTTATCACTTTGAAACTCATGTTGTTTTCAACTGTTTAGGGATGGGAGTCTCGATAGTCTTACATCATGTCGTGAATCAACCACATACTCCTTCTCCTCATTTTTCTAGCCTTCCCAACGGACTCCCAGGGCACTTCCTCACGAATTATTTTGACTGCACTCCCACATCATCATTTACCCATCATCAGTTTGCCCATCCTTATATTTCCCTCCATACATTGACCTACTACAAAAACCAGCCTATGGGGCCCCCACCCTCCACTTTTTTTTTCCACCAACTTGAGCCATCCCCAGGCCAAGCCATCCTACACTGGGGAACCCATTTCTGTATCTGCATTATTATCCCCATGGATTTTTTAATTATTTTTGTAATTAAGTTGTTATTTCCAGCATATTACATAGCTTTTTGTCATCACCTTTGGCAACCTTCCTCGAAAACACAACCCATGTCTCCCTTGGTTGGGGCACTCCTTATCATCTACTCCTGTTGACATCGTCCGTAAACTCTGAGTATCCTACATGCCACCTACCACTATTCTCTAATTTTGTTCACTTTGTCCTGCCTCTGGCACAACTTATCCCACGTCTCGTTGTCCCCCCTGACACTTGACCTCATTGAACGGTTGTAGCCACTTATACTTCGCATATATCCCCAACCAAGGGAAGTCTTGGGTCTCCACGCATATTGACTTCGTCCATGTACCTCCTCAGTTTCTAACCTCACCTAGTAGATTTCACGAAGCCCTTTTCTTCTTGGATTCACGTCTCCCTTTTTGTCGACATCAACACAGTTTCCAGAAGGGCGACATTATCTTGACTCTCATTACCTTTCCAATGAAAAGTCTCGGACGACACAGGGAGACCCATAATTGCTTCCTGCTGTCGTTGACCCCCATAACATTCGACTTCAACACTTTCTCATGTTACAGTGGGTCTTACTTTGTGACTATTGTAGTTGTTTCTTATATTTTCCGAAGACCTCTGAACTTGGCTAGGTTATCAATGCCTACAGAATCCGTGATACTTCTTACAGGTGTCATTGCCTATTGTTCAGAGTATGTTCCTCCTCATAATTGTCCTCTTTATTTATCACAAGAACCCCCGAGGGCGCTGCAGTTTTCTACATCAACACATACTTTCAGTCACTGTACAACACCCTTCTTTTTGAGTTACATGACACTAGCATGGGGCATGCCCACCTCGTTTGTACACAATTTATTTTACACACCTTACGAAAGGTTGGTTCCAACAGGTTCCCTTCTCCCTCCAACGGGTCACTCTTGATACTCTTACTATCACTCTTCCTTACAATGGTACTCTCAGTAGAAGAAACATTGATGAATTTCGTCTATTCGTATGCTCCTAACCTCATCCATCAGGGGGCATCTGTTATCACTGAAATTTCATCCGCAAACGGTTACAGGAATCCAGCATCTTCAAATAGCTATGAGTCCACCCATGGGCCAAAATTACCAAAAAATCATTTCCAAAAGGTCCAAAACTATACAACCAGTTATAAAATCAAGATGTGCTATGACTACACAGGGCGTGCGTGCACATGCACCATCTAGAAACGCTGAAAAATCCCACATGTGCATGATGCATGAATGTGGTCACTAAAATCCACGCACACCTGAGAAACGACACATTTATGAGATTGGTTGGCCTCCCACCTACTTCTGGTTTAGCTTCCAAGTTGATTTGACATCCAAATCTTGGCTAGATCCAACTGGGTAGCTAGTCAAAGACCTAAAGGTGCCCTAAAAAACCCCTTTTCACACTAAAAGTTGGTTGCACAATACTTCAAAGTGGTGCTATAAAACAAGGCCATGGATGCACTACATTTTCAAGGAATTCATTGTTAAGAACCAAACATCAATATAGCATACAAAAACCTCAGGAAAAGTACTCAACTCCTTGAAAAAGAGATAATTTTAGATAATAAGCCTCTTCAAGGGGGAAACCTCCTTTTACCCCACTTAAATGTTCAAGTACAAGATGATTCAAAATGAAAATGTCTCCCTAGTATATATAGGAGACTAGGAGGTATAATTACAACTAATGGCCTAAATCCGACATAAATAAAATAACATTACTAATATAGTATGCCCCAATTAAGGGGTAATGAGCCAATATTAGGTCTTAACATGCCCCTCCCCTTGAGACAAGTGTTGTCTGCAATGCTTGAGTAACTCTGGATGCTTCTATATAAAAGACCCATCTTCCCAAGTGGAATCTTCAGCTGATAGTTACCTCCATTTAATGAGATACTCTAAAATGGATCTATTCCTCAGCTGGCGAATTCTTGTGTCAGTGTTGGCTTCAGCCCTCAATATGATTTTTCCTTCCTCGTCAAGTTCTGGAAATATAGTTTGAACTGGGATCTTGTCACCTATAGCCTTCTTTAAGCATGAAACATGGAAAATTGGGTGTACTCGTGAAGATGCAGGCAGCTCCAATTTGTATGCCATAGTAACAATCTTTTGCAACACCTTATAAGGTCCATAGTACTTTGGTGATAATTTATTATCCTTCTTGGCTTGCTTGAGGGACATCTGTTTGTATGGTTGTAGTCTT
>SNQJ01S0063640.1:108369-119766 GCA_010110895.2 Picea sitchensis
ATGATTCAAAATGAAAATGTCTCCTTGGTATATATAGGAGACTAGGAGGTATAATTACAACTAGTGGCCTAAATCCGACATAAATAAAATAACATTACTAATATAATATGCCCCAATTAAGGGGTAATGAGCCAATATTAGGGCTTAACATTCATTTGCAAGATTATGCTGCTGCTATTCTCTTGGGGAATCCTCTTTTCTCATCAAGAGCGTACTAGCACCATTCCATTTGGGCAATCCACATCACCTTTTGATTGGGTTAGCTTGGGATTCTTTCACCATTTCTTTCAAGTTTCAAAGTTGTAAGAAGAACTCAATTGTGGGGGTCCAAGAGCCCTCCCTTGGAGGAAGAAGGGACCCAAAGTTCTCTTTCTTCTCGGTGTTTTCTTTTCACTAATACAATCCTTTCCATTCATGACTTGAGTCTTATTTGTTTCTTGTTCTTATTTCCTTATGGTCAATAGTTTATTTGTTCTTTCCTTTCTTAGTTTAATTCTTATCTTAGTCTTTTATGTTTATTCTTTTAATCCTTTCCCTCACTGCTGTCTTGCTTAGCTGACCCAACTAAGCTTGTTATTTTTCTCATTCAGGTGACAAAAGAGGCGAAACAATGAGTTTTCAAAGCTCTTCTCGACTCTGTAACTTTTGAACGATAGCCCTCTCTTATTCAGTCCCCAACCCATGTGATCACAGGCTGTGACCACACACTAGTCCACTAGGGTGCTTCGCAACTTCATGTGTTGTGGGTTTTAAAACTCAACACTACTATCCATCGAGTTCCAATTACTGAACTTGAAAAAATGGGTGGATCAACGGTCCATGTCTACACAACAACCAATGGCTGAAATCCACTATGGCCTCTCTGTCTCGAAGTTTTTCGGGACCTCGGGACTTTGGGACTTCAAATTTTTGGGACTTCGGATCTCGGGAGTTCTCACACTTGTTTCCCTCTTCAACCTTCCAACATCCGAATTTCCAATTTACTTTAATCTCTGGGCCCACATAGCACAACTGTCACCAAACAGGGTGGTGACACATGTTTCTCTTAAGAAGGTCCATGTCACCCTAGGTGACGCCCTCTAGTCCCATTGCATCTACGTTTCCTTCGGGAACCACTAGAAAATGGCACACATCCCTTGTGTCCTCATCCATCCCAGTTACGTCAGTCTGAATCACTACCTTGGTTCATCGGGATTTCGCAATTTCGGGCTTCGGGGGTTTGTGCATCAACACATCTTGTTTTTTTTTTTTCTTGATAGCCGAAATCGTGAAATTACGATTTACTTTTTTCTTGATCCAACGGTCAAGTTTTCTCCCTTAGATCTATGGTGTAGATCGTTTTGGGACTTCGTAGTTTCAGGCATCGTGAGTTTGTGCATCAACACGTCTCTCTTTTCCCAATAGTCGAATCCCCGAAATCCTTCCCGGATATCCTTCCGGCACCTTCTCTGGATCTCATGGTCATAAAGGTATATCCTTACGAACAGATGCTATGACTCCCACACTCTAAGTGTTGAGCGCTCTTTCTCTGTGGAAGAATACCATGTCGGTTACGGTTTTACTCTACTGCTACTCCTACTGAGCTTCTTAACACAACTAAGTACCTCCTTGGTGCTCAGGAATTCTCTATGGTTCAAAATTGGCTTCACTAACACAATTTCACTCGATACCATGGGTCCAAATACCACTTATCCATCCCATCTAGGCTCAGTGTTGTAACCATGCTCTGATACCATTTTGTAACGTTCCCTAGGCCATTAACCCCACGTTCGGGCAAGCACTACTACGCGGAAAACACTCTCAGTCTTATTTAACATGCATTTAAATGTAATTCAATATATTAACACAGAGTAAACATATGATTACTGCCATCATACAGAAGTAATAAAATCAACAATAAACATCATCACAATGGAATGCATGATACTATAGTAAGTATCGCAGACCATCATCACATAAAAATTAAGTACAACATTAATACTTATCTTGAAGTTTTATGTAATTCACCAACTGCATGCAGACCTTCCACGAACCTCCCAGGCTTAGACCATGCTACTCATCACTCTCAGTAGTAGGTCACCCTCGAACTTGGACTAAGCTCCACCTGGTAGGGAAATCCGAGGCTAGGCATGGTTGACGAGAGACACACAGTCACAGAGGAAGGATTCTCTCCTAGCAGTCACTTACGCCACTGCCCATAGACTCTCATTCCCCACATGCCTATCCCACCCTAGGAGTATACACCTTCTCTGTCACCAAGACAGTCATTCGGCTGCTAAACCTCCCTTGCCTTGGGCTTCAGCAATAGACCAGACCGAAATTCTCTGAGCTCTGTGGCAACTACAATACATTATTCTAAGAGTTCTCACTTCCTCCATGCACTCTCTCACCTGGATAAATCTACTCACAGGCTTGTCAACCCGCCTCTTCAGCCGCAACCACATCCCTCTCCTTGAGAGAGTGTTACATAGGTCAGACAACCTATTTCCTTCAACTCGGGTTCCAACACAGTCGGGGCACCCGCAATACTAAGAACAAACACTCACCACAACCAGCAAGCCACAAACAGTCTAGAACTGCATGGCCACAACAGCCTACTGGAACAACATGCACTGGCTTCCCAAAACGGTGATAGTCAGGCACTTTAGCACAGCAAGGATCGACAACTACAAGATGCGTTATGTTTCTCAGCAAACAAAATAGGAGACATGACTCATGGATCTGAGTTCAGGAATGCATAGGAGTGCACAGGTCCAGTCACAGAGCCAAACGCGTTAAGGAGGAGGGTAGAGGAAATGGGAGGTCAAACGTTGGACTACCGTGATGGATGGATGAATGCATATGCCAAGGATGAACAAGTGAGGAGTGAAACCCCCCAAAACTGACTTCTGCAGCTCTTTAACTGCATGTTCCTGGGTCGACACATGTCTCCCATGAGGCTACATGTGCATCATCATCATGCGTTCTTCTCAAGGAACTTAGGACAAAACATATACATTTACACAGCACTTTAGAATAATAATAAATTATTATTCCCAAGTATTTAAGCCCCCAAGCTTAGCTCCTCTTTCTTACCTTTCAGCCCCCTCTCCCTTACCTAGGCTTTGTGGAAGCTTAGTCCCCCATCACTCATTCATCGTGGTTGGTCCACACACATAGATGTTCATGTATTGATACTGTGCATAATTACATGTACAAAAATCAAGCTCCAGGCCCTCAACACTTAGGCTCCCTAGCCTAAATAACACATAAGCCCACTAGCTTATATAAACTTGGCTCACCAGCCTATAAAACAAAATTACAATTCATAATACAATTGGAGAACGTCCTAGGGGTATTACAAGAGGTAGCCTTGGAATGTGATCTTCTAGGTCAAAGATTATCAAATTTGTATATGTGGGGTCAATTCCACCGATGGCCTTTAATAGTGCCTTCCATTGAGCGAGACAACTTTGAAGGAATTCGAGAGCTGAAATCGCAGAGGGTGCTTGTGCAAGATCTTCTACAATACTGTAGTTTTGAGCAGCACACGCATGAGGATTAAAGGCAGACTTTTGAACAACTCCCTTTGGAGGAGGGCAGAGAACTATATCGAGACCCAGTCTTTCAATATGAAGAGGATCATTGGGAGGTGAATTTGAGGGAGGCAGTTGAACCAACGAAGGTGGTATATCGTCAACTTTCACCTTTGAGGGAGAGTAATCTTTGGCCCAAGTAGAGATGGTAATATCATTCTTTTTGGAATCACCAGTACACAGGAGGACATAGGAAGTGGTGGAGGGAGAGGCTTGGTCATGAATGACCAATTGGGCATGTTGTTGACAAGGGAAAGGTTGTGACAAAACGGCAGGTGTGAGAGGTTTCACAGTCCCTTAAAGGAACTTAGTGACCTCAGCACGTCTTGGAAAATCTTTCATGTAGTGATCATCACCATAGATAAGGCAAGGATATCTTGGTTTATGCTTATCCTTATCATCAGCAGGTTGTGTTTTGGCTTTGTCAGATTGTTGGTTATTTTTATCCTCCTTATTCCTACCCTTTCCTTTCTTGGATTTATTTTTTCCAGTGGGGGTAGATTGAACATAGTTCACCTCATAAATTTTTTCGGTGGAAGGAGTGGGAGATGGATCATTTTGGACATTAGAAGCAGTAGATTTGGGATTGGTGTGAGTGGTCAACATATATTTAGCGTCAGCATGGAAAGTGCCAATCACACCATCGACAGCATGAGAATTTTTTGGGGTTGTTGAGGTAGCGGTGGTAGAAGGATGAGGAGAATTAGGGATTAAGTCATAAAGAGTGCCTGTTTGTGAATAAATAAAATCTAAGTACTGAGCGTGACTGATCACCTGTTCTTTAGTGACAACTCTACCCATGGAACTGTCACAAGAGATTTTATTCATGAATTATTTGGTGAACCATTCTGCCAATAACTGATCGGGAAGGTTGAGTTTGATCAAACTTCATCTTCTTCTCTACTCATGGATGTGATCGAAAATGTGAGTGGCCGAATTTTTCTTGAAGGAACTCAAAATATCGGTTCCTGTTTCATAGCATATTGGTAGTTGGTAATGTGTAAGGAAAGCCATGGCTAGGGTGTTAAAGTCAATGAAGAATCCTCGTGGTAACTCTATATACCACTTTGCAGCCGAACCCATAAGATTTTGTTGGAAGAGTCGTAATCGAATGGCTTCGTCCATCAAAGAGTTGGACGAGCACCAAAGGTGGAAATTCATGACATGGTTGTTTGGATCTTCTCCCGGTTTACCGTCAAACTTAGGAATGTCAGATGGTAACTTGGCTGGTATAACGAGCCAATGGGGAGAATGGAGGATTGGGTCATTCAAGATTCTAGACAATTCAGGTAGATCCAAAGTGGCTTAAAAGGGAAATTGTCTATTCACGTGGGGGTACTGGACCAATAGGACCGTAAGCAGTCTGCATATGATGTGAAGATCCTAGCAGAGTCAGACGTGGAGGAATATGCATGCAGCTCACAGGGTTGTACGGGTTGGGGGTGTTCCATTGGAAAGGGATACTAGAATGAATGTTTGAACCCCAAATTGGATTGGAAGAACCTGGATATGGCTGGACGAAACTGGGGGGTATGTAAGAGATAACTTGAGGTAGTTTCCCCCCAGACGATTGTTGATTTTCATGGATGAGAAAGTTCCAATATTGGGCTAGCAATTCTGGGATGTTTTTTCCATAAGGTGGGTTATTACTTCCAATCGGGGGTTGTTCTCCAAGTGAGGATTGTGTTCCAATGTGGGTTTGACCTCCAAATTGAGTTTTCCCCCTAGGGTTAAATTTCCCCCCACAGTTGAATTTCCCCCCAGGGTTGAATTTCCCTCCAACTGGAATCTAGTAACTAGAAGTGAAAGAATGAGTGGTGCCTCTGATTGGGTTGGAGCCATTTGGGCTCTATCCTCCAATAAAAGGTGGATAAGACCCTCCAGAGAGGACCTGGGAAGGTGTCGGAATGAAACCAAAAGAACCATTGTACCTAGGAGGAGTTAAAACTCTAGAAGATTCGGATGGAACCTGGGAAGGAATAGGGATAGAAGTATTCAAAGAATTATACCCAGGAGGACGTGATCACATAGGTCTAAACGAAAGTGGTGTGCCAATAGGGGCTTGGCTAGTCACCGTATTCCTAGTGGGAATAGTCGTAGCATGTGGGACCATTGTGGAATGGGCCATCTGAAGAGGAATGGATGAGCTAGGACCTGTTGACTGGGTGTATGAACCAACGAAAATATAGGAAGTTGTATTAAAAAAATGATCTAGGGGTATCGTGAGGGTAGCAGACGTTTCGGGCAGTTCAGGGACGACAGGTATATCAACACCTACGTCTGAGCCATGAGGGTTTTTCCCAGTATGAGGTGGGCTTCTAAATATTTCAATAGTATAAAATGGATTCTCATTTTAAGGGCCGATTGGTATTCCAGAAGTGTCAAAAAAAAGTTCTCCGGATGAATTCAGTCGGAGAATATGTCTCTCATATCCAGGAGGTATTTGAAAAGCGTCTAGAGAATCAGAAACAATTTGGATCTATTCTAAAGTGTCGGTTCTTTCCGGTTGTGAAGTCATGTTGTCCTGGACATTGCTCTATTGAGGAGAGCCCTCTGGTGGATTAGTAGGCAAGGGTTTAGAACCTTCTGGGTCTTTCTGGGGTAGTCCTTCATTCTACGTGAACGGCATGGAGGTTCAATGTTGGTTGAACCAAATATCTTATGAAAAAACTATATGGCCAACTATGGAAACAAACAACACTCGCTAATAAAATATAGGAATCAAACTAAGCAAAAAAAACCTTCTTATTTCGAAGTCACTAGTTGGTGATGAAATCCAATGTCGTGAAGTCAAGTCAAGAAGGGGCTAGGATAGAACAGGTGGAAAATTTATGTTGATGACCTTCTTAATGGACTTACACCCTAGTGCAAGCTCCCACACATAATCATGGGTATACCCTCCAAGGAGCCCAAGTGAGTTTGGCCAATGTCAATTCCAGGTACCGTGAAGACTTGCCCCTGCACAGTCACCTTGTGTGAGACCCTAAGAATATAGGCTACTAAGGTTACCAAAAACAACAGTGATGCCTGGGGAAACAGTTGATAGTCCGATCCACACGCAAAGGTAGGGTATCTATCCTGAAATCAACTCAAAAGGCTTCCACTCATCATTATGGGTATACCTTTCAAGTGACCCCCATAATATGCACAATCTCTACACCAAGACCAACAAATAAAGGTGAGTAACTCTACTAGTCTAAATGCGACCTCAGGTTTGACCCTTGTGTGACAAGGGCTTCCCAGGACAAAATGGTGCCAATGGATTTGAACACTCCCTATAACAAGATGCTACAGTGTGTTTTATGCTTTGGAGAGTGTGCCTCACAACCTATTCCAAAGTTCTAGCCTAACTAACGTTGGTGTAAAAGACCCTAGAAAATAAAAGTTTCTAAGTAAATTTAATAATTATGCAGTGCTTTTATAGTTTGTTGTTTATGCAAGAGGAAGACGGAAATGAAACGAATGTTGTATGATACCTTGACCCAATAGTATGCAAATAGATATGAATGATGCAATTTTGCGTTCGATGAACTCTATCTATAGTAGGGAGAATATATCTTTCTGGAACACTAACGCTATGAAATGTACTTTCTTTTTCTTGAATGAACACAATAGCAAACAACCATAAACAATGAAATTTTTCAATTTTCTCTTCTCTAAAAAGAACATTTTGAATGCAAAAAACTTTATGAGTGATTACTTTGAAAGGATAAGTGACTTTAAATTCCTTCTTTCTAAAACCACATTAGGGGTATGATGAAGAAAGGACAAGAAATCAAAGAAACATTATACACTCAACAATCTCCCAAATCAAACTTTCAATGAAGATAAAAGTAAAAATGACAAAAAATGTTTCGCCAAATGTGAATGAAGCAATGACTTTCCAGTCAAGGATAAATCTAGGAAACGTAATCAATCCAAAAATTTAAATCCAATCAAAAGACTTTTAATCAATCAAGCACTCAGATGGAGAATCAGAGATTATATCCTTGTTGATAAAAATAAAAAATAAAACTGGAAAAATTACTAAGAGAGGTGTTTGATCTTCGAAAACCAATCAAAAGCAAGTTAAACACTCAGAAAAAAGTAAAATACTGACATTAAAAGTTCCTCCCAGCTGATAAAGAAAAACTGGGCTTCAAGAGGTGACAGGACCTAATCCAAAAAAAAAAAATCACAAACGTCGCCACGACCCAGCAGTATGTTACAGTGCGGAAATGAACAGTTTCTGCAGGCTATAAACTACTAGGATGCGGAAATTTCACACTGGAATAAATAGTTAGGGTGTGGAAATCAAAGGTTTCTATAGGCTGTGTATAGAACACAGTGTGGAAGTGTCTGTAAAGAAGGAAATTTTGGAAAAAGGAAAAAGGGTCTCAGGAAACTTTCAGATCCAAAGAGTTTGGTTAGATCTCCCACAAACTCAGAGACTGAAATAGAATGAAAAACATAGGCTAAAAGTAAATGGCCAACAAAAAAACACAAATAAGTCGTATCCCTAGAGGAGTCGCCAATTTTTTTATTGGATAAATCAGTGAATGCGGACATAAAATAATCTCCCTAGATCCACCTAGATCTAGAACAAAATGAGATGGAACATGACGCTTTCCCTATGATGTAATCATTGAGTTTACTATCAAAGAAGGAATATATGACATACCTTATGAATCGCTTCCTTATATCTTTGTTGTTCCTTCTTCACTCTGGTGCTCCTGTGAAATCAGATCTGCAATGACACAAACCAACCAACGTGAAAGAAGCAATAGTAGAATTCAATGACAACCTAAACATGTGATCAAGGAATCATATAATAAAATACTAACGATTTTATGGGAAAGAGACATGCCACCATATTATATTAATGAAAAGTCGAATATACAACTGAATTTCCTTGATGTCGCAAGTTCCCTTTTAGTGTTCCTTCATTCCGACACACACATACACTTGCCCTGAAATTTGCATGAAGATTATTCACAAAATCTTGATGGACAAATGGAGACCTCAAGAATCAATTGAAACAGGATTCTTCACACAGTCTTCATCCTATTCTTTCATCAATTCTTTGCTTAATCTTGCTTAAACTTTTCCATGAGAAACCTATCATTATATAGGAGACGGTGAAGTGGTTAAGGGGATGAGGATGATCCCATCAAATCAGAGAAGTCAGTAAGATCACAACCATATGGATGCCACCTCACATTCTAGAAGATTCCCCTTCTAGAAACTTTGTGAACCTCTTTCTTCTTTTAGCTTTCAAACGTCATCACACCTTGCATATATAGCAGCCTACAGAAACCTCACAGGCCACTTATTCTATCATCAATTATTTTCTTAATATTGCTAAACCTTTTCCATGAGAAACCTATCATTATATAGGAGAAGGTGAATTGGTTCAGGGGATGAGGATGATCCCATCAAATAAGAGAATTCAATAGGATCGCAACCATATGGACGCCACCTCACATTCTAGAAGATTCCCCTTCTAGAAACTTCGTAAACCTCTTTCTTATTTTATATTTCAAACACCGCCGCACCCTGCCTATATAGCAGCATGCGGAAACCCCGCGGGCCAGCTATAGAGCATCCTATGAAAATCAAGGATTTTCTCACTGTGTAATACAAGCAACCTACAGAAATCAAGGATTTTCTCACTTTGTAATACATGCAGCCTGCAGCGTCCTTCCAAAAATTAGTTTTGTAGAGGAAGAAAGCAGTTACTTTTCTCAGGCAAAAGATCATTTTGAGAGCCTGAACAATTGCTTGTAGAATCATCATCAGGGTGACCAAAATAATTTGTAACACCTTTGTACACAATCCATCCATCTCCATTGGAAATGTCTTAACCATCTCATTGATTTTTCTTTTTTCTTTTGTAGCTAACTGCAACAACCAAGGTTTTCCAAGCTATCTTCTTGGAAAATGGAATCTTTCCACCATCTTAGGATCTAGATAACTATGACTAGCTTCTGAGTCAATTAAAATAGAAATGGGTTGGTCATTTATCTTACCTTCCACCTCGATCATGTCTGACTGAAACTTAGCCTACTTGTTATCCAACACAGCGTAAATCCTTGGCACATTTCTACCCATGTCCTATGATGTCGCAACTTGTTGTAAACTATGCACAGTTCTCACTTTATCATCTCTTTCGGGGAAATCTCTACACACATGATTTCTACCACAACCCCAACTCTGCATAGAATTTGTTTCTCATAATATTTCAGCAACACGTCACCCTCACATTCGGGCTTGAACTCCACCATGGAAAAATACTTCTAGTGACACACTAAGGTCTAACTCTCAACAAAATTGCTCATTCCTAGGTGCCTGCTGCTGCAACTAGCGCATTGTCCCTCATTACCTGTGAACCTACCACACCTAAAGAAGTGTTCCCCTTATATGCTCAACAGTCCTTTGGCTTCCCCACTTCCCTTCCTAGGATTACCAACAACAGGTCGGACAGGAAGTCTCTAAGCCCTGCAACTAATGCTCAATGCACCAAGGAACAACTCTCAACAATACTCTCAACTGGAGAGTAAGCTCCTGGGTTTGACAACCACTTCACAACATCCATTCTCTCACCTAGAGAGACTAATATCGGTCTTTCTACCCATCCCTTGACCGTAAAAGCATATTATAACCCCCACAACTCCTTATAAGCTTCTTTGTGTATATAAGGTAATAATCATATTTTCCATATAGTCTGACCCCCTTTTGCTCACGACATCGTGCCACATGATTCCCTTGAATAATGGATAATTTCCCCCAAAATACACTAAGGATAGAAATATATATTGCATGCCTTCCACTTGACACTTGTCAGCTTCAAAAGTAGCTTTAATCCCCTTGGTGACCCATTCCCTACCCTCGGGAACTTAGGATAGAAACATATACACATACACTTTACCAGAAATCTTATTAAAATATTCCCCAAGACTTATGACTCGTGCCCTTTTCCCTTTTTCGGTGGAGTCAACCCCCCATCTCTTTTCGTTTGAGTCAATCTACGCACATTGATGCAATATCATATTAATAATCATGATTATATTTACATGGATACGTGCATTGGCCTATTTGCGTCTAGGCTCACCAACCTCATAATCACATAGGCCCTTTTGTAAGTTTTAAACCTTTGAAGTAAAGCAATGCATATAGATTCTTAAGCAATACAAAAATTAATCAATGGCTCATACACAGAGTACACAGAGATTTTATACCGGAAACCCTCAACTGGAAAAACCTTTCTTATTTTCATTATATCAAATTTCACCATTCTCCATACAATATATACAATGTTTTTAGGTATTTCGTAGATACCAAAACCGTAATCCCTTAATCCGGGATTAATTTACAAATCCACTAAAAATAGCAAAATCCACTAAAAATAGCAAAAAACGCCCTAAAAATAGCAAAAATCTAGGTGAAGGGATCGTTAGACGCAGTTTTCATATCTGACGCACCCACACACACACACATGCAAAGAATATAACACATACCCAACATTCTCCCACTTATTGTTTTCTTTGCATCCAGGGGTCCAAGGGATTATATAGTCAACAATCCAAGGCAACAATGCCCATTGTTACTCTACACCAGGAGAACTTTTCTGTGCTCACAGACTTTGTCAATGAATCTGCAACATTCTTCAAAGTGTCAACCTTTTTTAGCAACACCTTCTTTTCCTCAACCATGTCTCTCACAAAGTGATACTAAACATCAATATGCTTTGTGTTCGAATGATAAGATGGGTTCTTTGCCAGGAATATTGCACTCTGACTGTCACAGTCTAATCTCACTACTTGTTGTACCAACCCAATACATG
>SNQJ01S0063640.1:119816-132246 GCA_010110895.2 Picea sitchensis
CTTCTGCGATCCAAATCTCCAGCCCAGTCTGCATCAACAAAGCCATGTATGTCCACCACTCTGTCCAATCCCGATCTTCCTTGGTAACACAATCCATAACTGGTGGTTCCATGAAGATACCTGAAGACCCTCTTTACTGTTGTCCAATTCTCCTTCCCTGGTTTTGACATATACCTGCTCAAAACTCCCACTGCATGTGCAATGTGTTATCACCATATAAGTTATAGGAATCAACTAGTGACTGGGATATTATCTGTCTCTAGTGTTTTTTTTGACAAATGATTTTTCATTCTGCAAATAATTTGGAAAAAGGAAAAAGAAAAGAAAAAGAAAAAAAGAAAAAGAAAAAGAAAAAAGAAAAAAAGAAAAAGAAAAAGAGGGCATAAAAGAATGGAAATAAAAGCCCCATGCAATAATGGTAACTTGGTCCATACCGTTCAAGCATGGCCAAGTTCTTTTTAAATTTGATGTTGATAGGGTAGTGAATGAATTTGGCTAAACTGTTTAATCTTAGCCAAATTGTCTAGGTTAGATTAGTGAATAAATATGGCCAGACTGTCTAATCCTGGTCAGATAGCCCTAGGGTAGAGTAATTTCTTAACCCAACAGTTTAATCTGCGTTAACTGTCATAGGAAATTAGGTTAGAACATAGGTTAGTGTCACTGTTGCTTCATCCTAATAAAACCAGCTTGATGTAAAAATGTCGCACCATGTCTCAAAAGCCTAAAATATAGTTTGGTCGAAGCCCCTTGGTGGTGTCTATTTGAAAATGTGGGGAAAACCCATAAATTGTATTTATCCTAAGTTTTCCCAGACATGTGATTTTTCGCTCCCCATTTATACTCCCTGCACATATTAACGGTCCTGATCATGGTGCTCAGATTTATGGTTCACAGAGCATTCTGGACCCTCCCCTGATCGTTCTTCTTTTAATCGAGGGGGGGGGTCCAGAGTCTGTAATAAGAATTGTGCACATCTGGATGGCCCAGGGACGAGTGCTTAAATCAAAGGTCCAGATTGGATTCCAGACCCCCCCATCCGTTCTGCCTTTAATGGAGGGGGGGGTCCGGAATGAGTAATAAAGGGCGCGCTAAGATCTGTGGCCAGGAAACGGGCGCGCAAATAAACGGTCTAAAATGGTTTTCGGACCCCCCCGGATGATCTGCTTTTAACCGAGGGGGGGGGGGTTTGGAATGGTTATCTCCCTCTAGCGGGCCCCTTTTCATATGTGGCATAAGTCTATTGGTCCCGAAGTCCCGTCACCATATGCTATCTTACAGCCCCCATCAATCATGGACGTCATCTTCCACTGATTCCACTTGTTCCACTTGTTCCTGAGTTATGTCCCATCCCATAACTGTTGTCAGTCCCTGCTGTCAGTCCCTTACCCTTTTCACTCATGACCAGCCCCTTATTGCGACTTTTACCTCCAATCCCTAGCCTCTACGTCACCCGTTCGTATGTTCAGCCATCGTCACCTGCCATCTCACCCACAAGTGGCCCATTGTCCATTTATTACTGGATAACCTATCCATTATCCAGCTGACCTGTCTCTCGCGCCCAACCAACCCCATTTTTTAAATAAAATTATCGTTTTCCCCTACTTTCGCGGTTCACTCGTCGCACCAGAGAAACTCATAGCTTTCTCCTCCATCACATCCCGTCGCCTTCATCCACAGTCAGTCGACCCCACTAACTTCGTGTTTATTGCAGGTATTGTTGTAGAGATGGCGCCAAAGCCAAGACAAGCAGAAGGAGAGGAGAATCCTTTTCTCCCGCCTCCTATCGACCTGGACAAAATCCCATTGGTCGACAAAGACAAATTGATCGCTGATACCAAGTGTGATTTCGATTTTTCATACCTCCAGTCATGGCTCCGGGAGGTTTTCCTAGACCAAAGCGATGAAATTGGGCTCAAAGAGT
Source organism: Picea sitchensis (assembly GCA_010110895.2). Taxonomy (NCBI): domain Eukaryota; kingdom Viridiplantae; phylum Streptophyta; class Pinopsida; order Pinales; family Pinaceae; genus Picea; species Picea sitchensis. The sequence goes on from SNQJ01S0063640.1 coordinate 121,741, forward strand.
CCAATTTACCCCTTTACCTTTTTCCCCAGATCCACCATTTTCCCGAATTCACACTTAAATGCCAAGCTCACTATATTCCTGAACAGAGAGCCATCATATCTTCATCCGGAGACACCCTGTTCCTCATCACTCCTAAAGACATAGACCAGATGATGCAAATTCCCCGTGCAGACTCTGTGGCCCCTTTCAACCTGGAAATCCTTATAGAGTTATATCAGAAGATGACTTTTCCCCATAGAGCTCAAATATTCAAGCTTTTCCTTCCCACCTCCGCTCAATTCCCTTCCACAAATCTCCCTTACCCGTCATCCATGTTCTCCACCAAGGGAAACCAAGTCATTTTCTCCCTTTGTGCTCTGTTAGGATACTATTCTGACCAATGGATAGATGAGCCCATTCTGGGTTTTCTATCTATTTTCTCCACTGATGAAAAGCCCACCACCCAGTTTGATTTCAGCACCTTCTTAGCAGAAAATATTCACGAACAATTCGTGAATTTTGGCACGGAAGATGGAAGGCCTCAGCCAGTCACAGCATGGACCTCTTTGTTGAAGCATAACTCCACAGAGTATAGCTTCAAGGCATTCATCGATCTTTTCTACCACCCTATGGTAAGCATGTTGAGTGGCAGGCCCGTGCCACGAATAAATGACGAAGTCCAGAGAATTCTGCATCTCTCGGACAACACAAAGACCCGGGATTGGTACCTGTATCAAAACCACACCGAGATCAGAGTATTCGGGTGCGACTTGGAACCCTACAAGCTGCCCAAATATGTGCCGGTAAGAATCTTTGCTTTAGAATACATAAGGCAGATCATGAATTCAGATGATATTCATTTCGTATCTTTGAAGAAAAAACAGCAGCTTCGAATCAAGGGGAAAATTGGCTCCTTCATCTGCAACAGTTGTGGTGCCAGAGAAGAAGCGGACCCGAAGATGAGAGAAATGAAGTTTTTCTTAAGTTTCCCATGGAATTATGATCCTTGCGGGATCATCTAAGAAATGCGGGTGAAGAACAAAAACATCCTGTACATTCATGAAGCCAAGCCTGAGATTGAACAATTCGCCAATTAGACTGTGTAGGTGTCTGACACCTTGGTCGAAGTGGAATAGCAGGTTCCCTCGACCACTGTGCCACCAACGACCACACCACAGGTCCCTAAGGAAGAAAGGCCTCGACAGGATTCATCTCTGCCTGTCACGGAGGTATCTTCTGAAGAGTTCCAGTTGCACACTAAAAGGCCCAAGACAGTCTCAGTTCCTAGTCTGAATGGGGAATCAGGAACCCTACCCACCACAGTGACTAAGTCTATCATTCCACCCTTTGGTTCGAGCCTTCATAAGGAAATCACCCCAGCAGTACCGAAGAAATCCACAGATTCCCCACTGGACACTCAGCCAGGCAAGACTGGGCCCAAATTGAGCATTTTTGAGAAGTACGAGTTGATCAAGAAGAAGAATCAGACCCTTACCAGAAGTACTTATGCTCAGTTTCGGAAGCAGACATCGACTGCGCAGCATAGGCTGTTGTCTGCATTTGACACAGAAAAGGGCCATATGCACATGGCTTTCCTCCAGGCGTAGGTACCAGACCCCAAGGTGATCACAGATTACAAGAGGGCCACCTTCGAATTCCAAACGAAGGACGTGCACCCAACAGATCAGATGGATCTGCACAAGCAGACATGGGAGATGGTATTCCATAGATTGGCACATTCTTCCGCTTCAGTAGCCAAATTGCAGGTGTCGCTCAACAATGCTCAAACGCAGCTCAATATGGAAAAAGTATCGTCCTTTGCAAAGGGAAATAGAATTAAGACTTTGGAGGAGGTGGTCCTCAAGATCGGCTATGATCCTTTGAACATCAAAGCTGTAGAGGAGATGATAAAGAAGAAAAATGCAGACATCTCCTCCTTGAGGAAACAACTGAAGCTCCCTCCCACAGAGGACTCGCAGGCGAAGGAGATAGCAGAGAAAGAAGGCGAGAAGGATGAAATGCTCAAGATGCTCATGGAGCAGAATGCCCAGCTCAAAGAAATGGAAGCGGAGATGGAGAAACTGTTAAAGGAGAAAGAGCATCTAAAGTCAATGGAAGCCATTCCATTGACTGCCATCCGAATCTCAGGGACACGCACCGCACCAGTGACACCAGTCCCCTCCACAACTCCAGCGACATCTAAGGAGAAGACAACTAACCTCGCCAAATCCATGGAGAAGATGAACCTGCAAGAGACAGAGATCAGCAGGCTCAAAAAAGAAATTGAGAACCTCCAGGAACTCAAGAATTCTCTCTGGACCAGTCTCTCCAAGGAAAAGCAGGTAACTAAGCAGCTCAAGAAGGAGCCAAACAGTAGCAGGAAAGACTTTGGCTGAGATCAAAGAGAATATAGGGATAGACATCACAAAGTCCATAAATGAGATATGGCCCATGATCCAAATTATGTTTGAACAGAATGAGTTGGTCCAGAGGAGCAAACAGACCATTGAGAATATCAAAGTAGAATTTGGAGATAGACCAACTCAGGCAAATGATATCATCAAATTCCTCAATTCTAAGACCAGAGAAGAGCTAGAAGAGTTGAAGATAGAAGATAGAATAGAGACCATCCTTGAGGTCAAAAGGGTTTTGACCAAAGAGTATTAATGCCGCAGCTCGAAGAAAAGGTTCAGGTCATGGACCAGGGGATACAAAGGTTATTCAATAAGATCGAGGCTCTCCAGAAAAAAGGTCTCCTCGGTCTGAAGGTCATTAATGATAAACTAATGACACTCTCAGATTACAAAAAGAGATTGGCTGAAGTGTCTAAGGAAAGTTCAAAGTTTGCTAGCATACAAGGGAGCATCACCGGCAAAGAATTCCTGGATGCCCTTCAGTTGGACATCAGTATCCAACACGAGATTCGATACATATTCCTCACTAAGCCCACATTCGCTAAGTATACGGAAATGGACGAAGTGTATCGGAGATTGCTCAAAGTCATTATGCCTAGTCATCTTAGATGGGAGGAACTCTGCGATCTGATTGATTAGCAGATGAGCTATCCAGGTCCAGTCACCTGTCCAGTTGGATGAGGTCATGCGAAGGCTTCATCAACGGTCTACCAAAAAATCCGCGTGCAGTTGCACCAAGTCATCAAGCAATTTGATTTGTTAAATTAGTTAGGCTAAAAATAGAATTAGCACGTCCTGATCAGTTATGACAGGAACGGTTGTAATTTGAATTATAAATACTTCACCTTTCGAAGTATTGAGGGTTGTTGATCTTCACACCCTGACCCTATCACATTGTAGCATTTTTGAAGAGATCCGCCATTAATAAAAAGGAGGCACTTTTACAGGATTCTTGCATGTGTTGACTGGTGATGTTTATTCTCTAAGTTGAATGTTATTCTTTCTTTGTGATCATATTGTTTTCTGAAACTAATCTTTAAGAGTAACTAATGTTGCAGGATTTATCTTGGATACCCTGTTTCTGACTCGAAAGATTTTAGTGTTTATCTTCTGGTGTTTTCAATTAAGAAATTCTTAACTGCTTCTTAGTTGAATTTATCTTTCTCATCTGTTCATATGTTCATCATTTAAGCTGCTAAAAGATCCAGTGAGTATATTATCTCTCCCTATGGAAGTTTTCTTTCTACGTTTCTGGTGGTATTTCATATCTATTTAAACACAGACCCCATAGCCCAATGGATGTGTAGACTGTTTCAACCAATTCAAAAACACTTTGACAACAAAACCTACCTATTTCTTTACCTGGCCTAATATCTTAAATTGGAAACATAGCTAAATCATATAGAGAGATCCCTCTCTGAAGCTGGAAGGGATAGATCCTAGCTTTAAAAGTGGTTGGATAAAGTTACCTTAGTAGATTTCTTCTCTTTCAACCTCTAGGAAATTTACCAAGTGCTAACATAATGGCGACCATACTGGGGACGAACTAAAAAATTGATAATTTCATGTTTTCTTTCCCCTAAAAAGAAAGTTCAAATTTGAGAAGAAAGTAATGTTTAGAGGTTGATTAACTCTGTACATATTATTTTCAGACTCACAAAACTAAAAAATATATATATAAAAAACCAAAAAGAGTTCTGGCTCCAAAGAAAGTTCATACTCGATCTCATCCAGACCCAGAACCTGTGATAGTGACTGATAACCCCGAACAGTTTCTCAGGAAAAAGACCTTAGCTGAAAACTCAGTGAGTCATATTCTCCTTCATAAGTCCTCGTCCTTTTCAGGGAAACCTGTTACCTATCAAAACCCTAGATTTGATACCTATCCATAGCAAAGCCTGGTTAGAACAAGGTTCGATAGCTTTGTGACTGGAATCATCTTTGACCCCAAATCACTCCCTCAGTACTATCCAGTCCCTCCTCATCCTCCTCTTTAGTCGCTACCTCGCCAATCATCCAGGTTGTTGTCCCACCTCCTCCACCCATCATGGCAGCTCGATATGCTCCTTTGGTGTTGGCTGCACCGCTACATGCCATGCCCCAAGACTATCAAACAAGACTTCCACAGTTCGATGCAACAGGACCTTTAAACACCCAACAACATGTTGACAAAATGAATGATTATTTTGACCTGCAAGAAGTTGATGAGGCTGACGTTCAAATGCGATTGGTTGCCCAAAGTTTGACAGGTGACGTCAAGAAATGGTATAGAGCTTTACCTGCTGCCTCAGTCCCTGACCTTGTCGCGTTCCAAAGGATTTTTCTTGACAGATGGGAGGTAAAGAAAAACCCTCTCCAGATATTGTCAGAATATGAGAATATAAGAAGAAATCAAGGTGAAGTGGTACAATATTACTGCACCCGTTTCAATAACTTGTACAATGCAATTCCAGCCGAAATCAAACCTCCATAGGGTCTGGCGTTGATAAAATTCCCTGATGGTTTCGATGTTGATATGTCATACCAACTAAGAGAAAGGAATTCTACCACCTTGGCAGACATGTAGAAAAGTGTTATAAGTGTGGAGGCCAATCTGTTGGAAAAAAGGGCACGTCAGAAGTCAAAAAGGAGAGTCACAATTAAAGAGGAACCTTCCACATCAACCACAAATTCCAAATTGGATTCTTTGACCAGAGCAGTGGAAATAATGATGGAAAGATTTATGGTGTTAGATAGAATTCCTCCAATAGACAACACACCTGCCCCTCAGATTCAGAATCCCAACTTCAGGAGAAATCCTCCTCAAATCAGACAGAGACATCCTAGGGATCAAAGAGAGCAGAGGTGTCCAGATCAGCAAATCAGACCTCCTCTACAAGAAAACTACGCTGATGAAGGGGAGGGAGTGATTGAGGAATTGGAGGACGCTCACATCAACCTCATGGGCGTTCACGACAACGAATCTATTTTCCTTACCCAAGAAGAGCAAGAACTCTTTCTTCTCAATCAAACAAAGGTAAGTGAAGAAGTTGAAGATGCAGAACAACAGGCCTTCGAAAATGCTATTTTGGAGGTACACCGACAGTACAATCTGCGGAGTAAAAAGGCAAAAGGGAATTCCCCAAAAAAGACCACTTCGAAGCCAAGAAGACCTCCGATCCATATGCAGAGAAGACTCCTGAGAAGAGTACTGCTGAGAAGATTCCTAAGAAGAGTAATGCTGATGCTCCCGTGAAGAAAAACCTCACCATTCTGAAAAGGCCATCACAGCATGAGGTTTCACCTATTAATCCACCGAGTTCTTATGAGCAGAATATTATGGTGGAAAAACTAGAATTGATGAGCCAAGGCAGAGCTCTTACACCCTTTAGCCTGGAGGGGGAACTGGCCAAAATAAAAATTCCCATCCCACTTACAGAGTTGATGAACAACGGAAGTTATCGTTCACAGGTGATTAAATCACTTGCCATCAAACCTGACGTAGGCACGAAGGCCTTAACCATTGGATCAACAAATCATTCAGACACTGTGAACCTTACTGATGATCAACCCAATCTTCTTTTCGGACCTAAAGTAGACGGTCGAGATGACACTGGTGAGGTCGCTCCTTTTTACATCAGTTTAAACATACATGACCTGATCTTGCATAACGCCATGCTGGATTCGGGTGCCTCTCACAATCTGATGCCTAAAGCAGTAATGGAGAAACTGGGACTGGAGGTCACCAGACCTTACAAGGACTTACACTCATTCGACTCCAATAAAGTTAGATGTATTGGTTTGATCAAGGACCTCTACATCACCTTGGTTCAGATTCCTGCGAAGAGCATGGTAATGGATGTGGTGGTTGCAGACATCCCGCCTAAGTATGGAATGTTGCTATCCCGTTCTTGGGGGGCGAAGTTGAAAGGAACCCTGTAGCTGGATATGTCTTATGCCACTATCCCAGTTTTTGGGCAACAAAGAAGGCTATACAGAGAAGCGTTGATGAAGTACATGGTCAGCAGCTAAGAGAAACTGCACAACTATCCCCTCTACTCTTCACATTCCGATTTAGATTCATTCATCTTGTACAATGATGGTGATCCGGAAGAGAAAGATACTCAGCTGATGGAAGACACATCTAGTCAAGATGAATACCAATAAATCCGTGAGGTGGCAAAGATGAAGAACGTGATAACTGAAGAGTTACCTGTCGATTTCTAGAGCATGGATTTTGATGGATCCGTGAGCAAAGAAGGAGCTGGAGCAGGAGTCTGGTTGCACAATCACAGAAACAAGTACTCAGAAAATCATTCTTACAAATTAAATTTCCAGTGCACTAACAATATTGCCGAGTATGAAGCCTTGATGCTCGGTCTGAAGCTTTTGAAAAAGGTTGGTGCTAAACAGATTATGGTAACAGGTGATTCTGAGTTGATAATCAAGCAAATTAAAGGTGAGTATGCTGCGAAACACCCCAGTCTTAGAGCTTATAGGAATGTTGTTCTTGATGCCTTGAGGTGTTTTACTGAAGTTGACTTGTAGGTAATGCTGAGGGGACAGAATATTCTGGCAGACGGATTGGCTACGTCAGCAGCCACCTGTAAGATTCCTTTCTGCCCGACTCGTCCATATACTGTTGAGGTGAAATGCAGACCGACAGTTCCCAACAATATCAGGTACTGGAAAGTGTTTGGTAATGATGATCAAATTGAAGACTTTCTGCAGTGTAAAAATGATTTTGAATGTACAAATATAGATTTAGAGAACGAATATGAAAATGTAAATAGTTCTGATTTTGAAATTGATAGTGTAAATACCATAGATTCAGGAGAATTAGGTGATGACGAATTGGATGCTGACGTTTTACAGTTGAAAAGCAATGTTTTACCTAGAGGCCTAGTTCCTTTAGAGGACTTGTTCGATTCTAATGACGTGGCCAAAAAAAAAAAATCAAATCCCATGGACAAGAGGTAGAAGACTGCAATATAGGGACTGAAGAGAAACCTAGGATGGTCAAACTGTCTAAATCATTACCCCGAGAGAAAAAACTCAAATACATTGAGTTGTTCAAAGAATATTCGGATGTCTATGCCTGGGGTTATGAAGATTTGAAAGCCTATGATACCAGCATCATACAACACAGGATTCCAATAAAAGAAGACCAAAACTGTTTAGGCAAAAACTGAGGATAAATCCCAAGTTTCTCCCTCTGATAGAAAAGGAAATCAAGAAAATGTACGATGCCAAGATCATAGTTCCATTGCGTTTTTCCAAGTGGGTCTCTAATCTAGTCCCTACACGTAAGAAAACCGGGGAAATCAGACTCTGCATAGATTTTCAAAATCTGAATAAAGTCTCTATGAAGGATAATTACCCCTTACCGAAAATGGACCACATCCTGCAAAGGGTGGTCGGGTCCAATCGAATTCCTCTGCTGGACAATTTCTCGGGTTACAATCAGGTCTTAGTTCACCCTGACGACCAAGACAAAACCGCTTTCACCACACCATGGGGCACTTTCATGTATGTGAAAATTCCTTTTGGTTTGATGAACGCAGGAGCCACATTCCAGAGGGCGATGGATATCACCTTCGTGGAAGAATCAGGCAAGTTTATTGTCATTTATTTAGATGATGTGACAGTGTTTTCCCAATCTGATGACGAACACCTAAGACACCTCAGACGAGTCTTCGAGAAATGTAGAAGGTTTGGGATTTATTTAAATCCTAAGAAGAGTATTTTTGGGTTAGAAGAAGGTAAACTGTTGGGACATATCATCTCAAAGGAAGGAATCAAAATAGACCCCAGCAGAATAGAGGCCATACTAAAATTAGAACACCCAAGAAACCTCAAAGAACTACAGTCTTTTATCGGAAGAATTAACTTTCTATGAAGATTCATTCCCAATCTGGCCGAGCTCCTAAGAAACATTACAAACATGCTTAAAAAAGATGTAAAAATAAAGTGGGACTCTGAGTCCAGACAGTCCTTCGAACAAGTCAAACAGGCCCTCACAGAGGCCCTTGTCTTAATCAGTCCTGATTTTACTAAGGATTTTTATCTTTTTTCTTTTGCTTCCGAACATACTATAGCAGCGGTATTATTACAAAAGAACAGCGAAGGGTATGAACAGCCCGTAGCTTTCTTTAGTAAAGCATTGAGAGACGCTGCTCTGAATTACAAGATAATGGAGAAACAGGCTTTTGCCTTGGTAAAAGCCATAAAAGACTTTAGAGTCTACATTCTTCATTCACACACCATAGCATATGTTTTGAATGTTGTAGTAAAAGACATTTTGACACAGGACAACCCTGATGGAAGAAGGGGAAAATGGATTGCTTCCATTTTAGAATACGATATAGAGATTAAGCCCACGAAACTAATTAAAGGTCAAGGCCTTGCTAAATTAATGGATGAATCAAACTTCCATGCTCTTGACATAAATTTTCTAAATGTGGCAGATGAACAGGGAGAGATGGCGACTCCAAACATGAGAGAGGTATTTCTAAACTCTCCATGGTACACAGACCTTATTTTCGTTTTGCAAAATTTACAAGCTCCCCCTGGTTTGACTAAGACTAAAGCTAGATTTTTGAAGTTGAAGGCTTTGAAATTTTGTATTCTAGAAGGAAATTTGTATTGGAAAGATCCTGCAGGCATTTTGTTAAATTGTTTACTGAAATATGAAGATGATAAGGTGTTACAGGAGTTTCATGCAAGAGAATGTGGTGGCCATTTGAACTGGAAGGTCACAGCCAACAAAATACTCAGAGCTGGATTCTATTGGCCCACCCTGTTCGCTGATGTACATCATAAAGTGACTGCATGTCATCAATGTCAACTGTTTGAAGGTAAAAGAAAACTTCTCCCTCTACCTCTGAAACCAATCTCAGTTGAGGCCCCTTTCCAGCAATGGGGACTCGATTTCATTGGAGAAATACACCCCCGTTGTCAGGCCAACACAGGTGGATTCTCACTGCCACCAATTATTTTACCAAATGGATCAAGGCAGTACCAAGTAGGCAAGCCACTGACTCTATTATTATCAAATTTATTGAAAATAATATTCTGTCTCGCTTTGGATGTCCTAGAAAGATTATAACTGATAATGTAGCTGCCTTTCGGTCGAAGAAGCTCATACATTTTTGCAACCAGTATCACATTGGTTTGGGGCATTCCATAGCCTACTACCCTCAAGGGAATGGGCTGGCAGAATCTTCAAACAAAACCTTGGTAAATATTATCAAAAAAACATTGCAGGAAAACAAGAAATCATGGCACAACAAGTTGGTGTTTGCTTTGTGGGCTGATAGACTGACCACCAAAAGGTCGATTGGTATGTCACCATACCAACTGGTCTATATGGTACAGAGGTAGTTTTCCCCACCTCTTTAGGAGTCCCTGTCATGAAGTTGCTTCAAGAGGTACAAGCTGAGCCAAATGACTCACAGAGAAGGATCAACCATATGATCCATTTGCAGTAGTCTAGGGAGGATGTTTTCAACAAAACACAGGTCATCCAAGAAAACATCAAGAAGATCTTTGACAAACAAACCAAGGAGGATGATTTTGAGCTAGGAGATTTGGTGTTGAGATGGGATGCCAGGAATGAGGACAAGGGAAAGCATGGAAAATTTGACAATTTGTGGACAGGGCCATACATGATCCAAGCTTTCAGAGGAAACAATGCTTTCTTGCTAAACAACGCTAATGGATCAAATCTGCCAGGAGCAGCTGTGAATGGCAGAATGCTAAAACATTACGTACCACCTCAGTAGAAGATTCGAGTTTTCACTCTCCATTGTACATACCATTTTAATTTTCATCTTTCACTTGCATTTTCTAAGTGAAGAACATTAGTCAGTTGGTTGAAGCCCGAAGAGAAGGCCCTAAGTTGTTGATCATTGTTTTTCCATTTTTGAGAATAAACCAATGAAGGCTACTAGGCAGAAATGTTCAAAATGACAGGAACCAGGATTCTTGGCACTTCACAGGGCAAGTACCATCCCCAGGTGGAGCCATTGTTATCACCCTATAAGTTATAGGAATCAACTGGTGACTGAGATATTATTTGTCTCTAGTGTTTTTGTTGACAAATGATTTTTCATTCTGCAAATAATTTGGAAAA
>SNQJ01S0063641.1:0-25627 GCA_010110895.2 Picea sitchensis
CCAACTGCTGCTTCCTGCGACGCTGCTCCCTGTGAGCTTCCCAGGCTGAGCCGCGACGCGACCTAGCACGTTCACGAACCATTGAAACCAGATGGTAGGTGCAGGGAATAGTAAAAAGCCGCGCGAGACTAAAAGTTCCCAACCAGAACAGCAGCCAATGCAGGTCCTGAACAAAACGTCTCAGCTGAATTTTCTCCCAGCTCAAGGAGCTCTGGAAAGCTACATCAAAACGCATGGAGGAAATGGTGAGCGGGCGAGCAAATATCATATCAGAATCATAACTAGGCTCCATAAAGACCTATCCCTCCGTATCCATGATCGGATTGAGCTCGCGAGAGGAATGAAATTTCACGCGAGTGAACACCATATTCGTATTATCCCTGCGATGGACATCCCCCATTGTTAATGCTAATGCGTGGGTGGCTGCCATCCGCAGTTATATCAGCTATTAAAACCGCTCTGAGTGCGTGTCCAAGTGTCACCACTTCAGAGTGTCGTGTCACCCTATCCGGGTCTATATAAATTTATTATTATTATTATTATAAAAATGATTTTTTTATTAAAATAATTAAAAATTAAAAAAAAAACAAAAATAAAATAATATAAATCTATTTTAATCATCATCATATTTTAAGTAAATATAAATTTAGTAATTTATATCTTTATTATGTTGATATTCTACATTTTCCAAATCAAATGAAATGTCATTAATCAAGAATCTAAAACATCAATAACTCCAACATAAATATATCTTAATCCCCATATTTTAAAGCATATAAATTTAGTAATACATATCTCTAAAATATAATTTTATATAAATAAAAAATATCAATATTAAAATTCGGCATTGTCTAAATTAATTATTATTAATAAAACATCACGATGGAAAGAGATATTAAAAACAATTAATTAAAATAAGATATAAAGAAATTTTGTCCGGAGGGGTGTAGACCGATTGAAATGTGCCTTGTAAATGGAAGGAAATTTGTAAAGGAGGTCTCAAGTTGCTTTACTTGTGCTCCATGCTTGCCGGATGTGTGGCGCACCTCGGGTTATAGTGGTAGCGGACGGGTATCAACCTTGCCGCTAGATTCCCCTAGTATATAAAAAAAAAATCTGTTTCATTTTGCCTAAAATCCGGTGATGGATGGTTGGATCGAGTACCTCGGGGTTTTTCATCAAGCTGAATCCATTTATGCATTCAGAAATGCAATTTAAACAACAAAAAATAGCAATTTTGTCCAAATTTACATCGTCGGATTCGACCAAAAAACCCAAAAGATAAAAAATTTAGCCAAAACAAAATAAAATCATTAACAAAAAAAATCCAATATCACTATTATTTAAATCCAATATCATTAACAAAAATAAAATAAAAAATCTAACAAACAAAAACTCAACATAAATCTATCTTATCTTCATCTTTTAAATACATATAAATTTAATAATACATATCTTTAAAATAAAATTGTATTATATAAATAAAATATTAAACAATACTAAAAAATGATTACTTAATACAAAATATTAAACTAAATATAATTTCCAAATAAAATTGATAAAATAAATATTATATTGTTTATCTCAATTATATAATAAAATAATAATAATAATAAAAACCAAACCAATTCCTTTCCAAGAAAACCAATTGAAAAAGTATTAAAACGATGGGTGTGAAACTATCATTAAGAAAATAATTGGAGGAACCGAATGAGCACATAGATTCTAATGTCTTATAATATTAAACCAAACGCATAATCTAAGAACATATATAATTGAAAAAGTATTAAAACGATGGGTGTGAAACTATCATTAAGAAAATAATTGGAGGAACGAATGAGCACATAGATTCTAATGTCTTATAATATTAAACCAAACGCATAATCTAAGAACATATATATAGTCCTTTTGTCCTAGGATTATGTCAAACATATAATATATACTGAACATTACCAACTTAATATATAATTAACATTACCAACTTCTAGGCGTTAAAAAACTTTTCATTAAGGTGAAAAAATGATATTTTTTCTAAGAACCACATGATATCATGGTTATGTTTCCAAAGATGATTATAATGACACCTAAAACACCACATCTTATATTAAAATACCATATCTTATTGGGTTTTATAAATAAATCAAAACATTACCTCATGGAAAAATCTCACAACTATGTTGTAATGTTCATTGACTTATTACATAATATTTGATAGTCACTCACCCAAGCCTTAAGGTGGTGAACCTAATGGACATGTGTGGATGCTTCTAATACATAATAATTAGTAATAGATACCATAATTGTTAGCATGTGAATGTGTTTAATGTTATTGTTAGTATTCATCAATTATGGTTTTGTGATGATTAGTTGTCTATGTGAGTGGTTATATGTTAGTTGAATTAGATATTCTCTTTAATTAGATTTTTATTTTTTTTAAAATATTTTTCTCGAGGTGGTTGTTATGAGGTAATACATTTATCCCCTTAAGAGGAATAATGGTGAGACCATTATTGAGTTCACCATTAGATTCTATTAAATGGAGAGGCTACATAATTCTTCAGGAGTGGCAGAGGCTTACACCAGGGTTGTCCTTTATCTCCATTATTATTTATCCTGGTTATGGAGGGCCTCAACATTTTATTAAAAGAAAGCAAAGGGGACGGCAAGCTTACTGGAATGAAAGTGTCTAGAATGATTAGCATTCTTCATTTATTCTTCGTGGATGATGTATTAATCATGACCAAGGCAAATATTCATGAATGGCTGGAAATAAACAAACTCATATTATTGTTCTGTAAAGCCTCAGGTCTTCAAGTTAGTGAATCCAAAACCATTGTACTCTTTGAAGGTTTATCCGAAGTGGACCTTAATCCATACAAGTCCTTTCTCCCATACACCTTTTCATCTCTTGCTTCAGGCTTCAAATATCTAGGATATCAACTAAAGACCGGGGCGTATCGGGTTGATGACTAGAATTGGCTCTTGGCAAAAATGGAGAAAAAAATCAGACTATGGTGCAATATATGGTTGTCCTTGGGGGGTTGTTATATTTTAATAAAGTCTGTACTGGAGAGTAAGCCATCTTATTGGATGTCTTTGGAGACTATTCCACGCTCTGGTCTTAATAAGATCTGTAAATTGATGTTTAAATTTATTTGGAATGGAACCAATGAAACCAAACATTATCATCTTTGCAGGTGGGATGCTTTATCCAGACCAAAAAATTGCGGTGGTTGGGGCTTTTAGAATTTATTCCATTTCAACACAGCATTGACTACCAACACACTCTGGCGAGTACTCACTCGGGAGGGAATTTGGTACAATATTATAAAGGATAAATATCTTCATAATACTACAGTCATCAATTGGTACAGATTGGCCTCCTTCAAACAACATGCAACTTCAAGGATCTGGAATAGTCTTATTAAGTCAGTCCACCTTATTACTCATTGGCTTAGTCGGATTCCTGGATTGGGTCATCTTATATCTATTGGAAGAGATAGAATCTTAGGACTGGGAGACAAATCCCTTCTCTTAGTTGATCTTACAACACATTTAAAGTAGAAAAAGATCACAATACTTGCACAAGCTAAAAAACATATGGAACATTTCTCCCTTACAAAAAAATAGCTCTGTAGCGACGATATGGGTTTAGCGGGTGAGCTGGCAGCTCAATGGGATATTTATAGCAAGACACTTATTGGGGATGGAGCTACTATCAGGGATACTGATCACAAACTGATGTGGACAGGAGGTAACTCCTCTAGAACAATTTCGGTTAAAAATTCTTATTTGGCATGTATTTCAACACAAAGATTTCCAACTCTAGGTGGATGGAGGCATAACATCTAGAAGTGGGACCTACAACTCAAGATCAAGTTGTTTATTTGGCTGGTGGTTGAGCAAAAAATATTAACATGGGACATATTGTAGCAAAAAGGATGGGAGGGACCAAGCCTCTATATCTTATGTAAAAAAATCTCTGAGGATATAAACCATCTCTTTCTACAATGCACTTTCACAAAGTTGGTCTGGGAAAGAGTTAAAATTATACAGAAGATTAAAAGAAATTGGGAAGAATTTACACTATCTGACTGTTTTAATTTATGGACTAAGGATAAATTTGCCTCTCCTACTCTTGTAGCACTTATATGTTGGTTTATTTGGATTGAAAGAAGCAAAGCTATCTTTGAGAATACTTCTCCTTCAGTTCACATTGTGGTTATCAAGACTCTGAGTCTCTTCAAGAAGCATCCATCGACTCAAAAACTTATCCCTATAAGAGCTTGTTTGATCACTCAACATGCTGGTTTTTCTATTGCTTTTTTTTTATGGGGCATCACAGTTAGACAATAAACTTTGTGGAGCAGGGGGTGTAATCAAAACACAAGATTCAATAGTTTAAAGATGGAATTTCAACTACGGGGAAGGTATAAATACGAAGGCAGAACTCTTGGGAATCTGAGAAACTCTCACTCTGGCTAATCATCTAGCCCTTCCAAAACTTCAGGCACTGGGAGACTCAAAGGTAATCATAGAATGGATCAATAATAGAGGAAGGCTCTAGGCTAGTGCCATTGAAGGATGGAAACATAGAACAAAGGAATTAATTAAAAAAATTCAAGAAATCATCTTCCTACATATATTCATGGATTTCAATGAGGAGGCAGATCAACTATCAAAACAAGTTATTCATGAACCTGATGGCATAATTTCATATTACAAATGGGATTATGGGAGCACAGGTCCCATGAGTTACCTTGTCCTTTATTGATAACCATCATTATCTGGTACTTTGAGACAGTTCTTTGAGTATTTTGGATGGTTTTTTTTTATACAAACTTGTAATCCTGTAGTATTTCCTTTTGAAGTTTTGGTCCTCAGAGACCTGTAAGGAAGCTATTATTTGAACAAATTTTTTTGGCTAAAGTTTATTATCAGTCATATTAAGGACTGGGCCCACGTTGTGGAAGAAGATGTAAAAACAATTATATCCTAATATAATTTTGAGCTAATTTTCTATTGGAAAACAAGCTCTACCACAAAATCCCAAAGATATTGAAGCCATTTGAGCTAGTTATCATGGTAGCTTATGCAACTACCTTTAATTCCGAGTTTTGGTTGAAGTTTTTATTTATAAATATGATTAATTAGATTAATGGAATAATTTGGTGTGTGGCACATATTTGAAGTGATTTAAAATAAATGTACATAGTTATTGTATGATTTTATTGATGTTTTGGAAATGGGAACATAAAATGATAAATCTCAGTTAGATCTTGAAAACCTTATTAATGATAATATTGGCATGACATGGTTTAAGGGGAAACCACAAGCCTTAGATATGGAGGATGAGTGCATGTAAGGAACCATTGATGAAGGGCACCTAAGATTTTCAAGGTTGGAATCTCAAATAATTGACATTTCCAAGAGTATGGGCCTATTCATGGGCACTCTTAAGAAAAATATCACCCCCTTTTCAAAGCAGCTTGACTCACATGGCTGGCAATGTCATGAGGAGGGAATTGAGGAAGAGAGAGAGAAAGAACCAAATGTCAAAAGGAACTCAAGTAACTAATCTTCTCAATGCCTAATTAAATTAGAAGTGAAGGTCATCATCAATCCCTGTGAGGGCGAGCTAGATGCAATTAAGTTGAATCATTGGTTGCAAAAAATTAGAAGTCTATTTTAGTGTGCATAATGTATGTGAGGTGGAAACATTATCTTTTTCCAATCTCAAGTTAGAACTAGGTCATGTGAAAATTTGGTGGGAAAGCTACATTGAGACCTCTTCGAAAATCCATGTGCTCCTTTTCTACGATGAATTTAAACATCCAACATGAAAACAATGAAAATAAAATCAATAACACATATTAGCATATGCTTTAAATCTTTTAAAATATTCTTTTAATTAATAAAAATGAGAAAAGAATAGCATGCAGTATGTATCCAAAGATTAGCATAACCATGTGAGCAAGAATATCATACCCAAATGGAGTTCCACAAATCTAAGATTCAATAGTTTCATCTTTCAAAATCCATGTGCTCATTTTCTACCAATAATTTAAACATCACAGTAACAATAAAGATCAAACCAATAGCATACTAGCATATAATTTATTAACAAATATTTTAAAGATATTTAATATTAAATAACAATGAGAAGAATAACATGAAAGATCATCAAGAATAACATACTCAACCATGAGCAAGAATAACATATACTTAACCAAAGTTTCTAAATGTAAAATTGTTGCTCTCTCTAAATATTGTATCACTTCAAAATAGTTACTCTCCATATTAAAGCCATTCTTTGCATAAATGTTTAATTTTTTTTTATAATAAAATGCTTTTTCAACATTTCCTACATGATCTAAACAAGGTAAGATCATATCTATGAAATTTTTAAAGAAAAATTAAGTGCTTATGAAATTCTCTTTAATACATCTGAGAAGAAGTTCACAAATCTCCTTATTAAGCCATTCTTCAAGGAAAATACTTATCCATTCTTCAAAGAAAATACTTATATCTCTGTAGTTGAATATGGAATAATGGAATTCATAGATTGTATCTGGAAAACACATCTCTCCATATTACACCATTCTTGGACAAAGGGAAATGGAAGTGTCGAAGAATTTGGAGATCTTCCTTTTGATGTGTGGGATACAGCTGTACTCAGAAATAATCAAATTCTCAAGTTCAAAATTGTTTTCATTGTGATCTAAAGTTTAAACATGTATAAATAATAAGATCCACCGAATAAGATAATGTAATCATATTTTAAATCTAGAATAGTTTGTGTTGAATCATGATATAATATTAAATAAGATCGATATATCCAAGTAAATTTAAAATCTTCCCTCTTTTGATGTGGGAGATCTCTGTTTTGTTCTCATACTAATCAAATGCTAGATTTGAAATTAGGATTTGCATCATGATCTAAAGCAACATAAATAAGATTGGAGATATACCATTTAGGCGGTATTGTCACAACCTATATATAGAATTATATACTCTTTCAAATGAGATTGATCAAAGCGTGAGCGTTATAGGCCGATAGTGCCAACCTATGAATAGGAAATCAAATGATTAAATATTGATCAAACAAATTTGAAAAAAGTAAAAAATATACATATTCAACACAAATAAGATTGAACATTTATATATAAAGTCCAGGGCATAAAAAGAAACTAAAATTCACTAATGTGAAATGTACATACATTTAATCAATCATCATCATGAATAGATGCATCCTTCCTAGGTACAGATGCTTCCTCCCCAATCCCAATCTCCCACACTCTCTCTTCTCCATTTCCTATAGCTTACATTTCAAATTTGTGTTTGAAAATTAAATTTAAATGATTTTAACAAATTAAATTGTAGTTTAAATTTTTGGAAACATGTAATACATGTGATGTTCCAACCTGAATATCATCAACCAAAGAAGAGGATGACATTCCCATGGTTGATTGAGTCATGGTCTTACCCACCATAACCTAAGATTCAATAGAGATTATATATTGTTGCAGACATTTTATTTTAAATTAATAATTTAAATGACATTTGCAATTTTCATATATAACTAATGCTGTACCAGGTTTCCCCAAGTTTGTAAATATTACTATATTGGCCAAGAAGGCCCATGGAAAAATCAAAATGTGTGAGCGTTTGATTTGATGGAGTTGTATAAAAGGTTGATGAATCTAAATTAGGTTATTCTTGGAAAATGGATAAATGTTTCATATGTTCTTTGGAATGGGAGTGTGCTAAGAGAGACCACAAATGCTATGAAAGAAATGGTGAATGGGACCCGAGGGCATGGATTTGCATTAACCTCCTGAAACCCTATACCTTCTTTGGATTTAATTTCGGAGACTGACCAGTCCCTCTGACCCAGAGTAAAAGATTACAGTCGAGGATGGTAGGTCAGGAGGAGAAGACCTCCTCAAAAAAAGAGTTAATGAGGGATGAGAGGCGAGCACCCATGTAAGGCTTGGAGACTGACCATAGACTAGAATATTCAAGCCATGAAATATTTTTGAGGAAGGAAGAAAGGAAGGTGTGGTGGGAAGAGAAAAGACCTGCTAAGAGTGCAGAGACGAGAGACTAAGCTCTAAGGTTCAAGGAAGAACTAAAAATAAGGCATGTGTTATGAAGGTGAGGAAATATGTAGAGATTTATGATACAGAGTTGATAGCGAGAACAGCATTGTTGATGAAGTACTAAAATGATCCTTTAACTTTCTTATTATAGTGAAAACCGTTTCTATTATCCTACGGGAGGAGAGGAAGCCTCACTCCTATCTTGAGAAGCAAAGTTATATCTTAGAATATAATGGTCTAGCTCGGGGTTGGCTAATGGTAAATCCATCAGGATTAGTGAGCCTATAGTTAGGTAAGGCGTGAACCTTTGTAACACCCATTTCCCCACTAGCTTGCTGATGTCCTACAAAATGGATTACCATGCTAAAGGCATGTGGATAATATAAATGTATTATTGATGTACTTACAACTTACTTGTTGTTTGGGAAGTGAAATAACAAGTATGAGCCATGATATCTCTAGAGAAATTGAGATTATTGAAGAAAGGACCGATTGGATTTGAATTATCAAACACCCCATGAGATGAAAGCATGTGGTCTAGCTTCTATGGGATGTCATTTCGAGTACCATATGAGACGGACCCAGAGGCTTCCTTGTGGAACAAGGACAAGTCAGAAACGTTCGAGAGGAGGGAAGGTAAGATGCATACAGAGACTGTAAGAGATGCGAGGAGAGTGCAAGCTTGTAAGGGATATGTGCGAGGCAGAAGAATATGTGAGAGAACATGACTGGGGACTGAGCGGTGAAGTTGATGTTGAGGAAGCATCTTCGATAAACCTCATGGTGGGAGCCAGAGTCTCTGTAAGAGATGCTTCGTAAACTCCACAGTGATATCATGGCAGCACAGGGGTGGCTAAGGATGCTATTAGAATGGTCCCTACAGCATAATGGTTGGGTGGAAAGGCTTTTGCAGTCAATTAGTTAGATTACAGCTTGTAATGAATGAAGTATTCTCACACCCTATGAAGGTGAGAACATGAGTTATGTAATGTGAAATGGGATATACTATGAGCGACCAGGGGATGTGCTATGTTTTCTTAATGGTTATATCGTATCTCTTTATTCTTGTTTAAAGTGTGTATTTAAGCAAGTATGGAATTGTCTCATTTGGCCTGCGTAAATGCAGGAGCCACAGTGAAAGTTAAAATAAGAGGGCTGAAGTTAGTCGACCTTGGGCGCGGAATTACCCTAAGTCTCGGGAGGGGCAGTGCAGTGATTAGCTTCGGGAAGTAGTGTGGATATGCACAGAATATCTATAGAGTGGGTAGAGACTGAGAACTCCTCAAGTTATAAACTTTATAAAGGAGTACAAGGGGTGTGCAAAAGACACTTCTAAATGTTAGAAGTTCAAGAGAAAGAGCACAAATCCTCTTAAGCCTTTAAACTATAAAGCTCAGGGAGAGTAGCGAGGTCAAAATATCGAAGGGGATGGTGGATTTCTTTTGTTTTGGGAATGGATGCAGAAATCTATTTGGAAGAAGCCAGTCCATTATATAAGATTGGATAGAGAAATGAGGGAGTTAACCCTTGGAGTCATTAGGACTTCACGAGTTCGAATTGAATAAGGATTAAAGAGGAGGAAAAATCATCAAAAGATTAAAGTCTTGAAGTTAACTCTGAACCTTAGTGTTAGCACATATCCTTGCAAGTGGGTGTTTTTCCCTTAGAGATGGCACCTTGGCCAAAAGCGTAAAGGGCTTAAAAAACCACAAATGGCATTTATCCTAATTCTACTGGGGTCGATGTCATGGTTTGACGCATTGTGCTAAGGGGCACGTAGATATGAGCAGCTGAGATCTGTGTGCTCAAATATATGATGCCACCGGTCCATATCAGGGCCCCTCTCGACATTATACCTTTGCTTGAGGGGAGGGATCAGTTAGTGGTTTTAACCCTCATGAACTCGGACCCCTCCCACTCGATACCTCTTACCTCAGCCCCCTCACGAGGTAGACCTGTACACCTTCTTACTTCCTAGCCTCCCACCAACCCCATCTCCCACTCAGAGTCTCTCTCTATGTCTATCATATCTCAAGCTTCCATCCACCTCTTGCTCCACTTGTCCTCCACTCATCATCCTCCCAGCCTATCATGCGTCCACCTTCATCTCTCACTCCCTCCCCTCTCACCTCGACATGTCTTTCCACTTTTCTCCAGCAATGTCTGTCATGTGATCGCGTCCCCCTTG
The DNA here is from genome assembly GCA_010110895.2 of Picea sitchensis. Taxonomy (NCBI): domain Eukaryota; kingdom Viridiplantae; phylum Streptophyta; class Pinopsida; order Pinales; family Pinaceae; genus Picea; species Picea sitchensis. Next base: position 10,291 of record SNQJ01S0063641.1, read on the forward strand.
ACCTGCCACATACTATCACAACCTCCATTGACTCCATGTCCTAACCCCAACACCCACACATATCTAGTAGCTCTATGCATGTGATACCTCCTCGTCCAACTCCATCCGTCAAGCCCAGTCAGTCCCTATGCAAAGGCCCAATGAAACATACTTATTAAGGAGAGGATCACCACTGTCCCAATTGCCAAGATTTGACTTGGGCTTTCCCATCTCAATAAAAGCGATTATAGCGAGGTGGTTGGAGTTTCATCTACCGATAAAAGTTGAATATGAAATATCACGTCGGCGGATAGTCGAGAATCAGCGTTATAGAAAGAACATTACTGATCTAACAGGCCGAGAGCTCAGAGAATTTGGAAGGAGTCAAGATCCGTCTAACAAAGGAAAGCGTGTGCATAGAGAGCTGCGGAGTGTAGTACGGTGGAGACAGCCGCCTTGATTGCCATGGAGGCATCCGGGCATGCTGAGGATGGAAAAATGTTTTGAGTATATGTATGTAGTTCTGATATTTTGTAAGGGTCTTTGGTTTAGCAGAGCTCCCAATCGTAAATTTGTTTTGATTTGTTCTCTAGTTTTGTATCAAACTTGAGACTTTCATGTTAATAGAAGTTAGCTTCATTTCTCTTTCATTTTGTTTGTAAATCTATTTGTCCCAAAAGACTTCGGGTATGGATGATCGATCCGAGGATTGTTATATACTATGTGGAGAGTTTGATTATAGTAGTATCATGGTCAATTTTATTTATTTTCCTGTGTTATATTTTCTTTCTCGCATTGAATGGCTTGGGCATGGATAATCCAGTCAAAAGTGCATTGCCAAGGGATGATGGAGAGTTTGATCATTGTCAGCATAACTATGTCATTTTGGGCATAAGTTGATGTCGAGCTTCTAATTCGAGAATGTCCTCTGAGTCGGGTCTAGATTCTGAGATTACTAGAAGTAGAATGCCCATAGTAGTTTCCTTAATTTTCTCCTCAGGCTTCCTCTTCTCTCGCTTTAACTCAATTTCTTGTTGAAGTTGATGGCCCTCACTTCCACATTGCATTTTCATCTAGATCCATGTTCGAGCATCTTTTAGATTAGGATTTTGTCCATTGGCGTCCTTTTTTAAAACCAACCGCGACACAAAATTTTGATATTGCAGTCTTACCTCCTACTTGATAAGAATGTGGCTTCGATTGCCAACATTACGGCTTGCCGTTACGGGCGAAGATTGAAAATTTTCCACAGGTAGAATGACAATAGACGATTAAAGGTGCATTGAACATCAAAACCTTTGAAAAGATTACACTTGCACCTAAGCCCAGCGAATCGCGACTCCATCTACGACTCATTGTTTTGATTAATGACTTCGCCAGCTACACTATAGGGAGAACACAATGATGGATAAGTCTTTGATGGTGGACAAATACCATACATACTCATTCTACATATCATTCACTTGATGACTCCATGATTAAAGGATCGATTGGTGACTCCGGTTTTGAAATGGAAAAATCATGGCTCAAGGTTTTCCTCCTTTTCAACTACATTGTTCTTGGTTTTCCTATTGTTTTTCCTAATGTTGATGAATGGGATAATTTTTTTCCATATTTGAAGGAAGCATAAGAGAGGACAATACACGCCCAACATCTCCATATTCATGAACTCATGCCGGTCAGGAAATGTCGTGAGGATGTATTGTCAAAATGTTCATGTTCTCACTTCGCGGGGATGCTGCATAGTGGAGTATCACTCTTACCCACCTTTAGCATTTCCTCACAAAGAAGTTTCATGCAACTTCGGTGGAGCACTATCAGCCGTTTTGATCTCTAGAGTTTATTTGTCATGACTATTGTGAGGAATTTGAAGACAGTGATCAAGATATGGTGGTGCCTAATAAATCCCGTGAGTACGAGGACCAGGAGGAGGAAGAAGATTCTTTTGGGTGGAGTTGATGGAGCTAAAAGTAAAATCCTTTCATTTATTGAGGATAGAAGAAGTTCAAATCTGAAGAATTAGAGGATTCCTCTAGTCCTTGGTGAGTTAGCGGAAGGCGATGATGAATGTTTCATAGTAGAGGCCCTACATTCTACTCGATGTTCTAATGTTTCAACTGATGATTGTTTCGGATGAGAGAACCTTGAGGCCGCATCAGTTTCTTGACACAGGAAAGATCAGCACATTGTAGCAGTGGCTATGGATTCATGATTCGAGTTGGAGATGTAGGATTTCAGAGCATACAATAGAGAGGCCCCATCCCTCTATTCATTAGCGAAAATCATCATTAGGAATCATCCATCGAGGGGCCTTCATAATACCAAAGCATAGCGCTTTCCCAGCCGGTACTTTTTTATGATGATTCGACTCGATTACAGGAGTCAAGAACGAAAACAAAGGAATTTTGGTTTCTACGTCAGAACTTTGTCAACAACGACCACCACAGGATCGGTCGACTTGCATCGACTTCTCATCCACGTGCTTACCATATATTCAATATGTTTGAAGCGTGGAGCAAAATTGGTACATGCGATTTCAAATTTTATGGGTTACTTTTTCGTTTCGTAAGCTGTCCGGCGAGGATACGTAGGTACGCACAAGATGAAGGATATAACCATTCTGCTGTCATGGTCGCATCGTCTGTTATCAATAATTGACAGAGTAAAAGAACTTCCGGTCGAGGAAGTAGCCAGAATGGCTATGGTAGAAATTTTTCTTTCACCTAGCACCATGTAAAATTCAATTATTTTAGTATGGTGGAAATAAATACGTGGAACCCAGTATGATGTTTTATTTTTTCATTTTTGTTTATTGACATATAACCATGACAAGGTGTTTTGAGCTTGACTCCATATCCCAATCGCAGGAAGGTGACTAGAGCTGCAAAGATCTTAGAACCTCGGGGAGGGACTCTATCCCCATATAGACCTAATATTAGAGACATATTATTGCAAGGGGGTGTTTTTCCCTTAAACATGGAACCTTGGCCAGCATAAAAGAAGGATAAACCAAGTAATTTATCCTGATTCACGAGGGGTTGATGTTATGGTTTGGAACGTTATTCAAATTAACGTCACAGGCGTGTAGAGATATTATTAAACAGATCCTCTGACGAAGGCTGACGTCCATATCGGACCCCTCGACATTCTACCTTTAATGAAGGGAGGGGTGCAGAGTTGTCAGTTCCTTGAGACCCCAATCCGCGTGGCGCCTCTCATGAAGACTCGGACCCTCACTCGATACCTCTTACCACCTCCCTCGGAGTAGGGCAGCTTCAGCCTCATGTCTCGCCTCCCGCCGCACATCTCCCACTCGGTCTCTGCATGCGTCACCTTATCCTGCTTCCCTCCACCTCAGCTCCCTCACACATCCTCCACTCATCGTCACGCCTTCGCTCGATCCCTCCCCTCTCACTCCAGGCATGTGTCTTCCAATTTTCCTCTATGTCATCCCTGTCATGTGATCGCATCCCCCTCGACCAACCACATGCCATCACATCCTCCCTTTCCTCCACGTCCTCACCCCAGTACCCGCGTGATGGCTCCTATCAGCCCAGCCTCACGTCAACTCCATCCCGTCAATAGCCGAGGAGTCCCTGCAAAAGGTCAGCAGTAGATGACTAAGGAGGCCGCTCCCGTTCAGTGGATTTAGCAGGCCATCTTGATCTCGATAAAGAAGTTATGAAGCGGGGGTGGTGGTTGGAGTGTTGTCTCCCCCCATGAATGAAAGTCAGACGGTATGATTGTAGAGCCAAAATGTCAACGAACAGTCTGATATCACGTGCACAGAAAGGCTACGTGCACAATCTGATAAAGGAGATATCAGAGGGACTGGCAAGGTCAAGATCACGTATGACAGAGGAAGGTGTGTGCAAAGGAGACTGAAATTAACGATTATGATATTTGTAAGGGTATTTGGTTGAGTAGAGCTCCCAATCTATAAATTTGTTCTGCCAGAGCTATTCTCTAGTTATGTAATCGACTTGAGACTTTTCGTGTTAATGAAGAGTCATCTTCCTTTTACTCTTTAATTTTGCATAAGTACATTTAAAACGCACCGAGCATGGAGGATCGATTCGAGGGTTGTTATGTTTTTTTAATGTAGGTTTGATTATAGCGGTATTGTGGTTAGTTTTATTCATTCCCCTGTGATATATTGTCCTTCTCATTGAATGGATGGGGCATGGAGGATCCATTCGAGAAGTACATTACGGTTGCAAGATGATGGGCCGTTTGATCGTCATGTAACTTCTCATTTGGGCATAATTTCATTTATGCAGGCTTAATTTCCGAGGGATGCTCCCCGAATTCAGGTCATATTATCCAAAGGCTGTAACAGGAGTCGATGCCCATAAAGAATTTCTTCATTTTCTCACTAGAATTCCCTCTTCTCCTTTAATAATTTCGGCCGAAGTTAGTGTAGCCCCTCCGCTTCCCTATGCATTTTCTGTATCCGAAGCGTAATGAACATCTTCCGAGATTCTAAGTTTTTTCCATGAACTCCTTTTCACAAAACCAAAGTGACACAAAAATGCATTAGGTATTGGGCTTACCTCCTCATGATCAAAAGGTGACTTCTAATACCAACACTTAGATTTGAGGATGCTCGGGAAACATCTTGACCGTCAGATCTAGGAAGTAGATGATAGTCAATTTACCCAAACTACTAATGACTTAAGAATCATTACGAGATGGATGAGATATTTAACGAGGAGGAAGTCCATCCTGAGCCATCCATATTGACTCCAAACTCCTTTAGATTCTGCGAATCAAACATAATATCTTAATTTAATCGGCCAGTTTAGGAATCATTCTGCTTAGTCTTGAAGGTGAATTTAATGAGGACCTACTATTTAACAGCCATAATCAACCAACTATCGTTGATATCTAAGTTGGGAATGGAATATCAATGACTAGGATTAGACAGAAATTAAATTAAGGCACTTTATTAACGGAGGTTGGATACATAATTAATGAACCGTCGATCAACGGACACCTCGGTATTGGTCAGATCATGACTACTAGATATTGAACAGTTGTGAGATGGATGGTCATGAGACCCTTAGGAAATGGTGAGTAATGAATTCCTTTAATATGTCAGTGCAGTGAATGAGAAAAGCTCAAAAGAATAATTTTTTTGGAAACAAGGCCAGTTAGAATGGCCAATATCCACCTGCAAAGAGGAGGAATGAAGGTTGAGACCTTTGAACATCTACAAAACTCTTCCAAGTCAGAAAAAGTCAAAATACCAGGAGGAGGAGAGACAAAAGCTGTCCCGGATCAGGTTGTGTGGGGAGAAGCCCTAGACCATTAGATCGAAATACATGGAAATGGGAGAAACATTGAGGAATAGATCTAGCAGGTTGGATAAAGGCATGGGGATGAAATTCATCAGATCTAAGGTAAAATGAGTGTTAACCTTTGTATTGCATAGGAGGATTGGTATGCAAAGTCGAAAGTCCCTAAGTGAGTTGGGATAGTTCATCACAAAAAGAAGGGATGGGTGATTGCAAGATCCACAGCCACGAGAGCAATAGCTTGTGAGTCCAAGGAGAGTTTGTCGATGAAGTAAATTGACCGTTGGTCATCGGGGAGAATGCGTGTCCATGAGATCCAGACTCGGGAAAAATCACCCGAAGGTTCATTTTGAGAGTTGAAACTCCACGAAGCAGATTAGGAGTGAAGATCTTAATCGTCACGAGATCGAGGAGAGAGATCGTGGCAACAAAATCATGATATTGGGGGAATATAAGAGTTGAGAGTTGAGATTTCCGAACCATCGAGAAGTGAATTTGGTCGATGTCCAAATTAGGAAGTACATTGAAATCCGCATACTTTGAAGGAAGGAGAAAGTTGAAGTGAAAACTTAGAACCCAAAGTAAACACATCAATGTCAGAATCGAGGAAAGGTGAGTGTAATTCTGTGGACTCTAAGGTAAAAGAATTGATGGAGTCACAGCCATTGATAGCGAGGAGAGGTACATGTCCGATAGATTGGAATCTACAGGTGGTCACTTGTAGGAAAGCAGTAAGAGAGACTTTAGAAACTTTCAAATCTCGAAGCTAGGTAGGAGAAAGTGGATCTGTTCATCAACTTCCCAACAAAGAACCAAATCCATTAGAGCAAGATTCGGGAAAAACACCCGAGGAGTTTTCAATTGAGATTTCCAAAACTCGGAAACTGGAAGTGGAGACGAAGTGAATGGGCCAGTAGATCCATAAGAGATTGCATGGTGAGAAAGATACATTAGTTCAGGTTGGAAGCTACTCAGGTTGAGCATAAAGGGAGAAGATTTGAAAGCATGAAGTTCAAAGAAAAGTCTAGACTATTGATGAGTGAGATGAAGACCATAGAATTCAATATTGGTTGAAAAGATAATAAGTCTTTTGAAGAGGACCGAGGGGCCATTTATTTTTGGAAGGCCGTGGAAAACGATCTGCCACTCCAGGGGAAATCACTTCGGAAGAAAGAGAGGGTATTGAACAAAAAAAAGAAATATGTTGAGAAGGCGGAGAGTGTTGGCGTTCATAGCGAAGATTATAGATTGAGAGGGACATGTGTTAGTATATCTTCCTCAAAGGGAGATAATCGCTTATGCCGGAGAAAAAGAAGTTTTGGTGCCAGAAAAATACGAATGTTGAAATTTCAAAGAAATCATGTCATCCAAAGAAAATCAATACATCTTGGTACATGAAACAAAGATGCATATTTTATTCTATCACCATATGAAAACCTCTTTTGAAGCTAAATCAAGGTTGAGTCCATAAAAAATAGTGATGGATATACAATAAGGAAGTTGCATATATATCTTTGAAGGAGTTCCTAAAATTAGGCTATTGAGAATGCATCGAGGAGAACAAGTCACAACCTTAATAAATTTGTGAGAATTAAGCAATGAACCACTGAAACTTATATATACCCGGAATCTTGCATTACATTTTAAGCATAATATGAATAGAAAGGCGATAAATGAATATTGACCATTGATAACCCGAATGGTAATAATGTAGGATACCCGGAGTTCATGATCCATTACAAAGACAAAACAATTTTATATTAAAAGCATCTTTGTATTTAAAAGTTAGAATTGAGCTAACAAAGGCTACTGAGGAAAAGGCGAAGGAGATCCCAATAGAGATGGGAATTGAAAGAAGATAAAGAGCGATGGTGTAGAAATAGCTTCAATTTGGGCTAAAAGTCCGGTGATGTAGAGAATTTGAATAAGGAGAACCTCAATTCTTTTTTTCTTCTTGTATTATATTTTCTGGATAAAGAAAGCTGAGTACAGCATTAGTAAATTTTTTGACACCATAGTGATGATGGTTGTATTACTATAGAAATGATTGAGAAATGTTGTGTTACACTCATGAAAACATTAGAGATAATGTGATGAAGTGTATATAGATATGATAGGACATGTCCGAAAATGTTTTATTAATTTAAATTCTACTTGCATTTTAATTTACATAGCGACTAATGTGTTTATGATGTATGTCGTGTAGAAAGAAATAAGATTAGGCATTGAGAAAGGCGGTTACCAATAATAGATAACCTCAATTAGAAGGATGACTATGAGAGAATGAATAAATATAGTGAAAATATTGAAAAGAAACAAGATCTAACACCATGGAAACAGAAGTATGTGTTGGCAAAGAGTGTGGGAAACTTAAAATCAATGCACAGGTGCATTGGAATTAAGATGTGGCCATGAATGTTGGCACATTAACTAAAGTCAATTGATATATGAATTACATTACAAAAATTTGGTAGTTTGAAATGATGCATAGGTAAGGGATGATGTGTCATTTTTATTTTGTACTCTGAATAGATGAAAATGACTTGGGTATTGGTTGTGTGTTAGCACATAAACTTGTCAAAGCCTTAGGGTTTTGTCAGTTTCTACCTTAAGTCTAAAATTTTCCCCGTCTCTCCTCCTTTTGCAGATCCAATCGTAAGTTTTTACAAATACTTTAAACATGTTATTTTTTTATTATGTTGCCCTCATCCATTTGATCGACTTTGTTTTCCTTACCGGCTTGCACAGAGAAATATCAAACCTCTCCTAGTTTCCATAAAATTAGTTCCACCTCTCTCTTTTCCCTCTGTCACGATCCTATTTTGTTTTCCCAGCCCCGATAATCATCAAATGTCGTTCATAGGGACATAGTCTCATGCACTGAAATGTAACACATGAAAAGTGGTTTATTGTGGTCTCAAATCAAGCCCAGAATGGGCAAAGATAGTTTTAAATAGTTTAGCCCGAGAGATGGAGCTGATCAAGGAGAAATTCATCGAACTCGAAGTCTTGAAATCATGAAATAATGCAGTACGTCCGTCGTGAAGAGCCAAAGGAGCCATTGATACATATTTATTTTTTGGATCGGAGATGATACGGGAGTTAGGGGTTCTCGTCGAAAGAGTGCATCGAAGCCAAAATCCGAAGTTAAAAGCCAATGGTTTAAGTTTCGAATAGCCATTCAAATTAAAATGGCGTGCTGCAGATCAGTAGGGATGAGATTGTGGATCAGGTTTGAAGTAGAACATGAGTACTTGTGAGACCCGAAATGTGATGCCATGGCGGGGTGATTGGGCTATGGTCACCGATACGCGAAGTCCACGCATGGTGGTCACAAAGAGGGGATAACCTCATGTAGCGACATTTCATGTTGATGGGAAGAAGGATTGTGAGTCATCTATTTTGTGATAGATGCCGTCCTCAAAGGTCATGTAATAGCAATTTAGGAAAAAATTGCGTGTTGAAATCAAGTTTCAGTGAAAACTCTTGAAGAAAAGTCCCGACAACACCTTTAGATGGAAGCTCCAGGTCATGGCATGAAGTCACATGCAAGATTGGAATGATAGAGGGGAGATGTAGAAGCGTGTTGAAGAAGAGAGCTTGAACATGGCGAGATCATTTTGAGGAAGTCATGGGCACCACCCTAAAAGCATTCATGGGTGTTAGGCCTCATCTCGATCCCAATGAAAGAAGTTAATGGAAATAGGGGAGGGTAGTTGAGCCTTGTTTCACGAAATGAAATGGAAAGCATGAAAATTGGCCATAGAGGTATCCTTGAAGTCTGTCAACGGATTCTCCTGTAAATCCCATACCAATATGAGATTGCGTCACGAAGAAAAGAACGATTAAAGTCACGGTCGATAGAGAGGAAGATCACGGATACCAAACCATCTGATTGAGTCATACGTAGGGGCAAAGTTGATTTGATTATATGTATACTTTCGGTTTTATATTTTATAATGGAGTCGATGGACTGAGCTAGGCTCTTGTGTTGCAAGAAAAGTTTTAATGTAGAAGCTCTTGTAGTTTCCACAGTTGTAGCTGAGACTTCTTGTTTCTGGCAGCATCAACTTTCCTTACTACCTCTTGTTTTCCTCTGAGGCTAAAAGATTTCATGATTAACTGATTCCGCCAGATTATTTGTTGCATTATAATGTGAATGCTATAGTATTATAGTGTTGTTATATTTCCTTTTAGTTTCTTTGAGATTAAATTCGAGAAGTTCTTGCATTTAAGTCTTTCCTCTTTGGGTTGATGGAAGAAGCGATGTCCTCGATAGACCTCTACATTTCCTCACTAGAGTCTTCCCACCTACTCACCCTTACTACACAACCCTATCATTTAAACCAAGACCTCACCTTCTTGTGCATACTAATCCAGTTTTGAATTAAAATGTCATCTAGAATTACATTGCCCATTTGACCGGCACAAAAGAATAACACATGACATAAAAACCAGTGGGTGTTGGGCTTACCTTTGCCGCAATCCAAGGGTGACTTCTAGTAACAATATGGCAGACTTTAAAAAGGTAATGTGCATGCACTAACAATTTGTTTCACTGAGGAATATTGAAATTACGAGGAGGAAATGGAGTCATACAACAGATATGGCGATGTAGCAAGCCCATAGGAAGACCCGATTGTCTATTGAGACAAGCGCAGGTATAGTATTTCCTTTTAATAAAATTAATTTGATTGATAGTATGCAATTCTGAGGAGCCAATTTGTAGTGGCGTTATAAAGGTGGAATAATAAAATAAATGAGCATGAGAAGATAATAATTTGTTTGACTGATTGAAGTTAGTCGAGGAAACAAAGGAGTCTTAGATATAGCGGTGTGTAATCCATAAGGAAGATAACTTCTGCAAAATATAGGAAGAAGTCCCACATAATTATGAATCCCCAGTTCACATGCTGAGAGCAAATATGAGAACAAAATGTGGAATTTGGAAATCTGTTGGTGACAGATTTACAAGAAAAAAATTTGATTTAAAATTTATGATGTCTCATGAATTTCCATATAATCTGAGATGAAGAAGATCTGTGAAGAGTGCAAAAGATGAAGTACAGCTTAGGTTGAGGAGAGCTGGCAAGAGTATCATCCGTCAGCAGAATAGAGAATGACTGGAGAAGGAGAGTAACCTTCGTTCCTATACATGATTGAGTCGGGGAAGAGTAGCCTTAGTCCCCTACTATTTATGTTCGAGGAGGAGGAGAGTGACCTTCTTCCCTAACTTTAGCTAAGACAGAAGGATATCAAGCTGTAAAAAGCATGAAAAATGGCTCTTGTTGAGCCATGAGAACCCCACGATAAGCCATGATCACCTGAAAAATATTGTGTTGAGGAAGTGCTTGGCCAGGAGGAGCGTCTATGATAGATAAGTGCGAAACCTCTGTAAGACTACGACATAGTCTTTAAAATTATTCTACGATACCAAGAAAACCTTGGCAAAGGCAAGATGGATCACCCAAATAAATGTATAGCAGAGAAGGGGATACATGAGCACAGGCATGGATAGTGATGAGTATTTATGAGAGAAGAGGAGACCTTGATAGTTATTGTAAAAACTATTGATTGGGATCATGCACACCGCGATGGAGTAGTTCTTCTCGTCTGAGAAAGAGCAAGATGGATCCTTGAGGTATAATAGAGAGGATGCAAGGCACAGGCACGGAGGGTGAGTGATTGCAAGGAATATGAAACCTTGATGGTTCTTGTAAAATATTGATTGGTATCATGCATGATAGGTATATAAAGAAAAAACAATGAGTAAAGAAACAACCATGTGGACTGGAAATCCACAAATTGCGTAGATAATTATTGTGCTAATATTATGAAATTTTCCTAGGAATTTGTTTTTATCTGATGTTTTAGGGACCTTTATGATGCGTGCACTTGTTGTTTCCAAGAAGTCACTAAGTTACTTTATTTTCTCCTATGATTCTCTAAAAGATCACGGATACATAAACTTCCACATCCATATAGATAATATAGAAGTAACAGATAAATTTTTCTTAACTCCCTTATCCAAAAGTTCATTGATTTGCAATTATTTTTAAGTCCATAATTAGCTTTTCCTCTTCATTTATTTTTTTCAATACTATAGTTTTAATTAAATTTGTGATGAATATCTATACCAAATGAAACAAATACACTAACACACCTTCACCACCCTCATCTTTATTAAGGGGATGGAAAAACAACAATAATTATTTATATTATATTTTTAAAATGTATTCCTCAATTGTATTAAAATTATTAAAAAGAGAAATTACCATAATGTAGAAGAAAGTAAATTAGAAAGGTGACTTGAATTGAGTTATTTTTAATAGAGTTTAAAATTGATTTTTTTTATCTGTATTCCTCAACTCCATTAAAAATGATTAAAAAATACTAATGGTAGAAGTGAATTAAAAAATTACTGTGGTAGAAAGTGAATTAAAAAATACTATGTTGTAGAAAGTGAATTAGAAAGGTGAGTTGAATTGAATTGAATTATTTTTAATAGAATTTAAAAATTGAATGCATTGCTATTTAATTATTTTAAGATTTAACATAATGAAATGTGTAATAATAATTTAATATAAATATAATTGAAAAATAAAATAAAAATAAAAATAAAATAAATTTGATAAAATAAAAAGTATAAAATTAAATAGAAATAGTTGAAATGATAATTTAATTTAATATTTTAATCACTTTATAATTTTAATTTATACTATAAATTTATTATTATTATTATAAAAATGATTTTTTATTAAAAATTAAAAAGTGCAAAAAACAAAACAAATAAAATAACATAGAGATTATTTTAATCATGTCATATTTTAAGTAAATATAAATTTAATAATTTTATATCATTATAATATGTTGATATTCTACATTGTCCAAATCAAATGTCATTAATCAAGAATCTAAAACATCAATAACTTCAACGTATATATATCTTAATCCCCATATTTTAAAGCATATAAATTTAGTAATACATATCTCTAAAATATAATTTTATATAAATAAAAAATATCAATATTAAATTTTCACATTATTTAGAATTAGTATTATTAATGAAAACATCATAGAAATGGAAGGAATATAATTAAAATATGAATATAATAAAATTTTTGCTCTTACAGAGGTGTAGATTGAGTTGGCATGTCATGGAAGGAGATTTGTAAAGGAGTTCTCAAGTTCGACCCTGCTTTATTTGTGCTCCATGCTTGCAAGTTGTGTGATTCACCTGGGGTTATAGTGGTAGCGGTGGGAACTTGAGTGGAGTGAGGGGTTATAGTGTAGTAGCTACAGACATCAACCCATTGTGAGGTTATATCAGTGGTAGCAGCCAGGTATCAACCCAGTATGAGTTGTCGATTTCGATATATATATATATAAAAATCCATTTTAGTTTTTGCCCACAAAATCGGTGGAAGAGTAGATGTCTCAGTTGGATGGTACCTAGAAATTTTTTTCATGAGGTTGAATCCATTTATACATTCAAAATGCAAATTTAAACAACAAAACAGATAAAAGATTTAGCCAAGGCCAAATAAAATTATTAATGTTAAGTTTCACTATTGTATAAATCCAATATCATTAACAAAAATAAAAAAAAAAAACTCAGAAAGCATGATCTACCTTATCCTTATCTTTTAAATACATATAAATTTAATATGCCACATATTTTAATAAATAAAATTGTATTATATAAATAAAATATTAAATAATACTAAAATTTGTGATTAATTAATAAAAATATTAAGTAGATATAATTTCCAAATAAAATTTGATTATCTTTTATAAATACATATAAATTTAATAATGCATATTTTTAAAATAAAAGGTGTATTATATAAATTAAAATATTAAAATAATGCTAAAATTTGTGATTAATTAATAAAAATAATTAAATAGATATAATTTCCAAATAAATTTGATAAAATGATTGCTTATATTGTTTAACTCAATCATATAATAAAAATACATATTATATTAATAATAAACAAAACCAGTTCCTTTCCAATGAATGATTGAAAAGTGTTGAAAAAATGATATTACCAAGAATTGGAGGAACCAGGTCGACATAGGATTCTATTTTTATATTAAATCCATATATATATATATATATATATATATATATATATATATATATATATATATATATATATATATATATATATATATTCCTTTTGTCCTAGGATTATCTCAAACATATAATATATAATTAACATTACCAACTTCTAGGCGTTAAAAAACTGTTCATTGATGTGAATAAATGATATTTTTTTGTAAGAACCACATGATATCATGGTTATGTTTCCAAAGATGATTATAATGACACCTAAAACACCACATCTTATATTAAAATACCATATCTTATTGGGTTTTATAAATAAATTAAAACATTACCTCATGGAAAAAATTCACAGCTATGTTGTAATATTCATTGACTTGATTACATAATATTTGATAGTCACTCACCCAAGCCTTAAGGTGGTGAACCTAATGGACATGTGTGGATGCTTCTAATACATAATAATTAGTAATAGATACCATAATTGTTAGCATGTGAATGTGTTTAATGTTATTGCTAGTATTCATCAATTATGGTTTTGTGATGATTAGTTGTCTATGTGAGTGGTTATATGTTAGTTGAATTAGATATTCTTTTTAATTAGATTTTTGTTTTTTTTTTTAAATATTTTTCTTGAGGTGGTTGTTATGAGGTAATACATTTATCCTCTTAAGAGGAATAATGGCGAGACCATCACTGAGTTCACAAGTAGATTCTATTAAATGGAGAGGCTATATAATTCTTCAAGAGTGGCAGAGACTTGCGCTAGGGTTGTCCTTTATCTCCATTATTATTTATCCTGGTTATGGAGGGCCTTAACATTTTATTAAAATAAAGCAAAGGAGAAGGCAAACTTACTGGAATTAAAGTGTCTAGAATGATTAACATTTTTCATTTATTCTTTGTGGATGATGTATTAATCACGACCAAGGCAAATATTCATGAATGGCTGGAAATCGACAAACTCATATTATTGTTTTGTAAAGCCTCGGGTCTTCAAGTTAGTGAATCCAAAATCACTGTACTCTTTGAAGGTTTATCCAAAGTGGATCTTAATCCATACAAGTGCTTTCTCCCATACACATTTTCATCTCTTGCTTCATGCTTCAAATATCTAGGATATCAACTAAAGACTGGGGCATATCGAGTTGAAGACTATAATTGGCTCCTCGCAAAAATGGAGAAAAAAATCTAACTATGGTGCAATATATGGTTATCCTTGGGTGGTTGTTATATTTTAATAAAGTCTGTACTGGAGAGTCAGCCAGTTTATTGGATGTCTTTGGAGACTATTCCACTCTTTGTTCTTAATAAGATCTGTAAATTGATGTTTAAATTTCTTTGGAATGGAAACAGTGAAACCAAACATTATCATCTTTGCAGGTGGGATGCTTTATCTAGACCAAAAAATTGCAGTGGTTGGGGATTTCAGAATTTATTCCATTTCAACACAGAATTGACTGCCAACACACTCTGGCGAGTACTCACCCGGGAGGGCATTTGGCACAATATTATAAAGGATAAATATCTTCATAATACTACAATCATCAATTGGTACAGATTGACCTCCTTCAAACAACATGCAACTTTAAGGATCTGGAATAGTCTTATTAATTCAATCCACCTTATTACTCATTGGCTTAGACATATTCCTGGATCGGGTCATCTTATATCTATTGGAAGAGATAGAATCTTAGAACTGGGAGACAGATCCCTTCTCTTAGTTGATTTTACAACACATTTAAAGTAGAAAAATATCACAATACGTGCACAAGCTAAAAAACATATGGAACATTTCTCCCTTACAAAAAACTAGCTATGTAGCGACAATCTGGGTTTAGTAGGCAAGTTGGCACCTGAATGGGATCTTTATCGCAGGGAACTTATTGGGGTTGGAGCTACTATCAGGGATACTGAAGACAAACTGATGTGGACAGGAGGTAACTCCTCTGGAACAATTTCGGTTAAAAATGCTTATTTGGCACTTATTTCA
>SNQJ01S0063642.1:14640-33999 GCA_010110895.2 Picea sitchensis
TATGCCTACATTCATGGATGGCCAGCCACTTGATAAGCACTTCAACAAAATAGAAGACACCTTTGAGGAATATGCTAGGGAATATGAAGCATTGCGTGCAAGATTCAAGAGACAGGTTACATTGGACCAATATTGTGGTATCAAATTCAGGGGTAAACCCAAAAACTATCACAGTAACAACAATGAGTTGGAGCGCAGGAAGGTAAGATGGATATTAAATACTTTGATGGGTCTACCAAGGTGACTGCACAAGCTTGGGTGTAGAAGTTAGATACCTATTTACAACTTAACCCCATGAGCGAGGTGGATTCCATCAGGTTTTCCACCATGTACTTGGAGGGAAAAGATCATGACTGGTGGTATCATGGCTTGACTACCTTGGGTCATAACCAGCTTACTTATTACACAAAGTTCACTCAAAATCTTATGGAAAGATTTGATCAGGGAGATCCAGAGCTACATTTTAAGGAACTCACACAACTCAAGCAAACTGGGTCACCAGAGAGTTACATAGAGGAGTTTCAGAGGGTAGTTGTGATGGTGCTAGATGTGTCTCATCAGAGACTAATGATGATCTTTACTGAGGGGTCAATGGAACCCCTAAGGGTTTGGATCAAGGATTTTAATCCTGCCAACTTACAAGAGGTCATATGGAGGACTAGGGACTTGATGGGATCTGTAGCAAAAACTATGTTTTCCCCTAGACCACCCATAAACCAAGGGGGAAGAGATCAAAGAGGGGTTGACAGAGGGAAAGGCAACATGGATTGGGCTACTAGGATGGAATTGAGGATGAAGCAATTGCGCTTCACATGCAAAGAATCTTGGGAACTAGGGCACAAATGCATGGGTAAAGGTAAGGCTCACTATATTGAAGTGATTTCTGATGATGAGGAGGAAGAAGATTTTGGCCACATCCAGAAAATGGAATCAAATACACCCAGAATGGACTCTGCAAAGAATGTAGAAGAGGAAGAAGTAGGTTCGGGCCTTGCATTAGATAAGAAGGTTACAATAACATCCATCAGTGGGGTGCCTAAATTCAATACCTTCAGGATGAGAGGAGTGCTTCATGGATAGAAGGTTCCAGTACACATTAATGGGGGAGCTTCACACAACTTCATTGACTCAGCCTTATTGAAAATAAGGCATATGCCTATAGTTGAGTTTGAATGATTTCATGTGGAGGTAGCAGGGGGGTGCACTATGCCTCGTGACAGGTATATTCCAGGGATGAAACTTACTTTGGGCAGGCACGACTTGGCACATGATTTTTATGTGATGGACCTACCATATACTAAAATCATCTTGGGAGTTCAATGGCTTAGTACATTGGGACTTATCATTACCAACTACAAAACCATGGAGATGTATTTCATTGAAGAAACTGGGAAAAAGGTGATACTCGTAGGTATGACAGGTAATACACCTATAGTAGTGAAAACAAAGTGCATGGAAGTTATTGTTAGAAGGGAAGACATTGTGTATGCAACAAAATGAATAATATCAGTTCAAGTGGATAAGAAGGGGAATCCTCATTACTCTCAAGACATTCAAAAGATCATTGATAGTCACAACAAATTTTTTGAACCTATTCCTCCAGGAGGACCACCATATAGGGGGTTTGAGCATATTATAGAATTGGAAGAAGGAGAAAAAATTTCCATTACTACTCCTTATAGATACCCAAAAAACTATAAGGACTAAATTGAAAAGGCTATAAAAGAACTCTTGGACATGGGCCACATTAGACCAAGTTCTAGCCCTTTTGCATATTCAGTAGCATTGGTAAAGAAGAAAGATGTGACTATGCACATGTGCATTGACTACAGGGTATTGAAAAAAAAGGCTATCGAGAAAAGGTACCACATTCCTAGGATAGATGAGCTATTGGATGCGCTTCATGGTGTTGTCTACTTCACCAAAATAGATTTGCAAGATGGTTATCATCGGAGAAAAATGAAGGAGCAAGATGTGCCCAAAACAACCTTCAGATGTCATTATGGTCACTATGAGTTTTTGGTTATGGCCTTTGGGCTAACTAATGCACCAACAACCTTCCAATATTGTATGAATCATGTATTCAACAAGAAATTAAGGAAGTTCCTCTTAGTCTTCTTTGGTGACTTGTTGATTTATAGCAAAACTTGGGAGGATCATCTTCAACATGTAGATCATATCTTGGGCATTATGGAGGGGAAATCCTTATATTCTAAAGAATCCAAATGTTAATTTGGGATGACATAAGTTCTTTATTTGGGACACATCATTGGAGCGAAAGGAGTACAGGTGCACTAAGAAAATATACAAGCCATACTTGACTGGCCAACACCCAAGAATCTTACTGAGTTGAAAGGTTTCCTTGGCATCTGTTGTTACTACAGGAGATTTGTCAAAGGCTTCTCCCAGCTTTGTGCACCCTTGACATATATGACTAGAAAAGGCGCATTTAAATGGAGTCAAGGGGCACATATGAATTTTGACAAAATGAAGAAGGTAATGATCACTTGTCTAGTACTTTCTTTACCATATTTCTCACAGCCCTTCATATTAGAGTGTGATACCTAAGGTGAGGGCATTGGAGCAGTACTTATGTATAATAGGAACCCCATTTCCTATGAGAGCCGAAAAATGAGGGGCCCTACTTCTATACACCATTTATGACAAAGAGATGTTAGTCATCATGCATGCATTGGATAAATTCAAAAAATACTTAGTTGGGGTCAAATTTGTTGTGAGGACAAATTACAATAGCCTCAAGTAATTTTAGACCAAAAGGACCTAAATTAAAGATAGCAGAAATGGGTGAGAAAGATCCATGCCTATGAATTTGACATTGAATTTTTCAAAGGGAAAAATAATGTGGCGGATGATGCTTTATCCAGAAGACCTTTAGTTTATGCCATGACCAATATTTCAGTTGACTGGAAAGTACACCTTTTGGTGGAATATTCTAAAAACAGGTTTTCTTGTGATTTGATGGATGGGGAGGTGTAGGATGATAACTTTCAGATTGTGGATGACATCATATACAAAAAGGGCCTAATATTCTTGGTTCCCAAGTCAACCTTCAAAACACAAGTATTACAGGCATGTCATGATTCACCATTGGTAGGGCATCAAGGGTTTGTCAAAACATACAAGCATATAAGTGAGAGGTTCACATGGAAGGACATGAAGGAGAATGTGATGTGCCATATCAAGGAATGATCCACTTGTTAGGATAACAAAGATGAACACACTCATCCAGTAGGCTTATTCCAACCACTCCCCATTCCAGAGCATAAATGTGAAAGTATATCGATGGATTTCATCAAAGGGATTTCCCAAGGTCCAGGGCAAGGATTGCATTTTTGTTGTTATGGATAGGTTAACCAAATTTTCCCATTTTTTCTCCATTTCCATAGATTTTAGTGCTTCAAAAGTTGCATATTTGTTCTTCAAAGAGTTCTTCACATTGCATGGTTTTCCCAAAACCATAGTGAGTGACAAGGATAACAAGTTCATGATCACCTTTTGGCAGGAGTTATTTAGGTTGGTAGGTACGACCTTGACCCCTAGTACTAGATATCACCCTCAAAATGATGGTCAAACCGAGATAGTCAACAAATGGGTTGAAGGATACCTTCAAAATTATGTTTTAGGGCAACAAAAGGCATGGGTTAAGTGGCTTCATTTGGGTGAGTATTGTTACAACACCACCTACTACATGTCTATTGGTATGTCACCTTTTAGGGCCTTATACAACTATGGTCCACTCACCTTTGTAGAGATTGTCTTCAGTGATAGTAAAGCTCCTATGGTACATGATTAGATTCAACAGAGTCAAGATATACTCATAAAGCTTAAAGACCACTTGCAAAGGGCACAAAATCAACAAAAGGTACAAGCAGATAAACACAGAGTGGAGCGCACATTTGAGGTGGGTGACTTGGTATACTTAAGGCTCCAACCCTACATAAAATCATATATTAAGAGGAGTGGTGCAAAAAATCTCCAACCTCACTTCTTTGGACCATATAGGGTAAACAGAAAGGTAGGGGTCATGGCATATGATCTTGATCTACCCCTAGGAAGTAAGATACACAATGTCTTTCATGTGTCCTGTTTAAAAAGATCCATAGAGAAACACATCATTCATATTGACGAACTACCTCCCTTGGATGAGGAGGCACAGTTGATACTAATACCAGGGGAAGTACTATAAGTAAGGGAGAAGAGGCCAAGGAAGAGGAGCATCAGGGAATACTTGATCAAATGGAATACCTTACCTATAGAAGATGCTACTTGGGAAAATGAACGGGTTTTGCACGACGTATGGTCATAATTTCTTGTGGGAAAGCAATTTCCAGTAGGGGAGACTGTAATGTCCCCCACCTCTTGATAAAGAGGTTGTGAGAGACTTAGTAGTCTAGTTGTCCCCACTAGACTATATTATCATGAGTCATGGGGAACAAGAAACCCAAAGTACTTACCTAAGCACAATGTTATAATTTTAAGACGAATTTGGGGAGAAAAGGTAAAGTAAATGAAGGAAATGACCACGTGAGGGAAAGCAAGGAGTTAAACCCAGGAGGTGGTCAAATAACTCAACAGAGAAATATATCAGGGGTATAAAAGGAAAAGGAGGTTGCATCTCTCATCATTTTGGATATTATTAATTTTTTATTCTTGAGCTCTAGAGCCAAAGACATTTTGAGGGTTTTAGGATAACAAACCCTAGAGATCAGATAGGTGGTGAAATATCCCACCTATCTCAATCCAAGATTGGTCACAGAGGTGCAATATTCCTCCCCCATCATTCTACAACATTTCACAGGTTACCTAGTCAATAAAGGAAGAAGGAATGCATAGTTCTCAGGGTTTTCTAGGACGAGGGCACACTGGTTCAAGTGAAGATATTCGATATGGAGTGAGGAAGAGATTTTGGTAGCCAAAACCTAGTGGGATCTCATTGATAGGCCCAGGTCACCTTGCCAATACCATTTTGGAGGAGCTTTCTTCAGCATATGATTTATTTGGAGCTTGGCACGAATTCTAGAGGGGGAGGGTGCATTGCATCAGAGAGATTTCTTCATTTGGGGTATCATATCACCTCCATTCAGCTTGAGAATTTTCCTAGGGGTTTGTAATCCCTTGATCTACTATTTCACCAATTTTGGAGGGTTTGGGAGGCCTAGAAGAGGGAGGCCAAAATATTGGTCATCTACAACCACAAGGAAGTGCGCAACTCAACCAGGGAGGGGATTTTCAACTATTAAGGGGAAAGAAATTAATCTTGTCCCTTCCATTAGTTGGTTGATTGTGGTGCCTTTGGAGGCTATTATATTTAGTTTTGGAGATTATTATAGCAACTACTATTCCATCTTGATTGTTCTTCTTGTATTCTCCCAGATCTACAGATCTATTGTATCAAGATCACTCTATTATCTAAATAAAGGTCAGATCTAAAGTTGTTAGCTCTATATTGGTATTCATTTCTTGTATCTTGTCATTTTCTTGTGTTATATGCTCATATCTATATCTCCATGCTATGCTATTCTAAGTATAAACCCTCAATGTGCAACTTCATGAAGAAAACTTGTAAAACACATTGAAACAATAAACAAACTGTTAAACAAACCCTTGGGTCCGGACAAAAATTCAAGTTGGGAACTTTAAAATTCCCTGGGTATTCGAAGTTTGTCTTCAAAAAATGTTTAGCGAGTAGGATTTCAAGGATTTAATAAGTTGACTCACCTGACAACTCCATCGAAGGGAAGAAAACCAATTCCCTTATACAGTTTAGAGCTTAGGTGGTTATAGGGTGAAGCAAGTATCTTTTTTGGCATTCATTTAATTATTCACCTTGGTAACTCCACTTTTGGTTGAAGATGGTTGAAATGGCACCATGGCCTCTCCATAAAAATTTTCCTTTCTTTGATCTTAGGAAAATTCCTTGATATCCTAATCTTATACCCTTAGCATGGAGATTAAATGTTTCTAAATTTGATAGTGATGCCTTGCATGATGCAGTGACATATCTTGTCATTTTTGGAATATATGTGGAAACTTGGAGTGGTTCATGATGACGTATTGATCAATTTATTATTTCACTCTTTGAATGGAAAGAAAAAACCTTGGGTGAAAATTTTCATTATGCTTGGGTCAATATCATCTTGTGAGGATTTTATTAAAAACTTTATTCTTTATTGGGGCCTCCTTTGGAAATTATTGAATATACCTTTGTGACAATCAATATATAAACTTGTATTTTGTTTATTAGAAATCAAGAAAATGAAGTAAATCTAGATAAAGTACCTCCTAATGTTAATCATGAAGACTTGAAAAGTGGATATAATGAAGCCTCTTCTAAAGGTGAATGTGAATCCCTTGTACCATGTAGATGTGGAGTGTCATACTTAGAGGAAGGCATGCCATGCGATATTGATGATCCATATATTATGGATATATATGAAGACTTGTATTCCCATTCAATAAAAAACATCACCCCATGAACACATTGAATATCATACTTATGAAGAAGACCTTAAAGAAGAACACTCAAATGATTGGATTGAAATTTTCCATGAGAGGAAAAGGGAGATTGATTCATTATTCCTTGAGTATCAAACAAATCTTTCATATGAGTCAGGGATTGAAATAAGAAACAAGATAGAAGAAAACAATTCCCTTTTAAGCTTAATTGAGAAATAACACATGCACACAACTCACAGTGAAGAGGCTTCCACATTAGTTGAATATCAACCTTGTGAAGAAAACATTTATAAAGGATCCTCTCTTCCCTTCAAAAATACAATCACTTGGTAAACACATTGAAAAACAATTAATTCATGAAGATGCCCAGGTCTATGAAGAGTGCATGGGTAAAATGGAGTTTGTATAATACTCATTAGACTAACCTTGTGAAGAAGTTTTGGATGAGGATTTGACTATGAAAATGACCCAAAAAACAATTATCCGCATGAAGTTGAGGACATGATGAATGATACCCCTTGTTAGGATATTGAGGTTGTTGATCCATTTGATTATGTTGAATGGGTAAAACTTGAATAGGAACCAATGAATTTTCCCTCATTTCATGAAGAAGATGAAACCTTTTAGGACTTATTCCAAAATGGGAGACATGAGTGGGATATAAAATGTGTTTACTTTGAAGGAGATCCAATATATGACACTAAATGTGAGGGCGAAGAATTGATTAATGAAATTGGACATGACATGGAAGTGAACTTAGAAAACCCTAACAAAATATTGACTAGTTCAAGTGTTGAGTAATATGAAGTAACTTGTTCCCCTCTTCATGAAAGGATTGAGTATGATAGTGTTATTTTGTATATGGATTATTCCTTACTATGTGCCTTGGAGAGATTACCCTTTACGTTTGAGTGCCCTCAACTTTATTGTTTATCTCTGACTTGTTTATCTTCCTTACCTTTGACCCATCAATGCCCTCATCCTTTTAATTTTAATTTGATTAATGAGTATTCTCCCTCCTTTCTTTTGACCAAAATAGACTTGGGAATTCAAACTTTCTCCTAGATGGAGTCACCTTATAAGCCTCTCTTCCTTGATGATTTGACAAGTGAATCCAATAGTTTGACCCACTATGTTGATTGCATTATCCCTATTGACCCACTATGTTGAATGGAGGAGGCTTGTGGAGGTATGAACCAACCTTGGTATAGTTTAGGATTTTTTCTTAATATATATGACCTTGCCTGGTTTTCAGACTTAACCATGACTAAGATATTACCTGATACCCATTTAATGATTGGCATATCCCTATTTTGGCCAATAACCAAACACAAGGGAACGTTTCAAACCATCGACAAGTTCCTTGAGTGGTTTCATTGGATTTTTTACTTCACCTAACAACCACATTATTTAGTTAGTCAGTAAGGTAGGCATGAATAACATATTTGAGCAGTAGATTAGAATGTATTTTATTTTCATACATGATTGCTTGTCATTGATTGTTTACTTTTCTGCATTACTTGATTTGCTTGATGCATCTTGATTTACTTAAACAATGTTTTTCATATGATTTCATTTCAATTCTTACTTTCATATTTAGACTTAGTGAAAATTTTGATTCAACATAGTAATTGTTTATTTTTACCCAAGGTGGTATATTTGGCCTAAAATTTTACGTCGTATGCTAGATTCCATAGTGTATAGGTCACAGTTATGAAAATATTATGGATTTCTTATACACTCTTTCATAGAGTGCATGTCCCCGAGTAGGAACTATATGTTACCCTCTTAGGGGTAAGAACCTTTGGATACCATCACAAGGGTATCATGTTGTTTCTTGCATGAGATATCATGCAAATCTTCATAAGATCTAGACAAATTCCTTACTTTTTCTCCATTGATACATTATCATGCTAGCTCATTTGTGGTATATCTCAATTCACTCCCACTCCTCAATATGGGGGAGTATTTATTCGATAATCCCACGATTGCAATCCAAATGGTGGTGTTGATGTTGTATTAGGGGTCCAATTGTTACAATCTTTGGGAATAGTGGCCCTTAATTTTCAGGAACTAATCATGATATTTTCCTTAATTTAAGGAAATTGAACTCAAATGTATCCAAGGGAAACCCTCTAGAGTGATAATCTCTAACAACATGGAAAAATTAATCAAAAAGGTACACCATGGTGTAATTGCACAATTGTGCTTACTAGATGTTTAAACATCTATACTCTATGCTCCAATTGATCTCCAAATTTTATCAACAATCATTCCAAGTTATTTGGAGATATGCAAAAGGTCTTCCACCTACTCTAGATCATGACCATTCTATTAATTTACAACCAGGAAGTGTACGACCTAACAATAAGCCTTACAGGTACCCATATGCACAAAAGAATGGCATTGAGCATATGATTCAAGAAATTTCAAAGGTTAACATCATTCAACCTATCCAATTTATTTCTCTTCACCAATAATGATGGTTAATAAAAGGATGGGTCATGGCATATATGTCCATATTATAGCCAACTCAACAAAATGACCATTAAAGGTAAGTTTCATATTCATGTTATTGGTGAATTATTAGATGAATTACAATGAGAAATTTTCTTTACTAAGTTGGATCTTCATTCTGGATATCATCAAATCAAAATAAAGAAAGAATACATCTCCAAAACAACCTTTAGAACACATGAAGTCCATTACAAGTTTTTGGTGATGTTATTTGGCCTTACTAATGCACCTTCAACATTTCAAAGCTTGATGAATTATATTTTCGAACTCTTCCTCAAAAAATTTATGTTAGTATTTTTTGATGATATACAAATCTATAACAAATCTTGGGAAGAGCATGTACAACATGTTGACATGGTGTTAAAATGATTGGAAGAGAAACAACTATATGTAAACCTTCCAAGTGTGCATTTGGGGTTCAATAAGTGGAATATTTGGGTCATATTGTATCTCATGAAAGTGTCAAAGTGGACCCTAACAAAATTAAACTTATGATGGAATGTCCAATTCCAAAAACCTTGAAGAATATTAGAGGATTCTTAGGATTGACAAGCTATTACCGCAATTTTGTTAAGAATTATGGTCAAATAGAATCACCTCTAAAAACATTATTAAAAAAAGGAGGTTTTTTCTTGGACTCAAGAAGCAACCAAAACTTTTGAAAAACTTAATAAAGTTATGTGTAAAACTCCTATCTTGGCCATGCCTGACTTCAAAAAACCTTTATTGTGGAGTGTGATTCCTCAGGATATGGCATTGGTGCATTTTTAATGCAAGAAGAAATACTTGTAGCCTTTGAAAGAAACCAACTTAAAGGAAAGAACTTAGTCAAACCCATTTCTGAAAAGGAAATGTTAACCATATTACATGTAGTTAAGAAATGACACCCTTACCTAATAGGAAGACACTTCAAGGTAAAAAACAGATCATGATAGTTTGAAGTACTTCTTGGAAAAACTATTATCTTCAGAAGAGAAATAAAAACGGGTTTCAAAGATGCTAGGTAATGAATTTGATATTATCTACAAAAAAAGAAAACAAAATATGGTGGTAGATGCACTTTTAGGGAAAGAACAAGTAACAAAGGATTTATTATGTGTTATTTCCATCCCACAATCTGATTGGGTGAAAGAAACAAGGATAAAATGGTAGCAATATTATAAGGTATGCAAGATCATTCAACAACTATAAGAGGACCCAAGTTCATTAGATAAATTTGTGTGGAAGAATGATTTGATGTTGTATCAACATCGCTTATATTTATGTAAGAATTCCCATCTCAAATAGAAGGTCCTTTTGGAATTGAATGTTACTCAAAGCTATAAATTAAATGTTACATAACTTCCATGGCGTTCATTCTTATCTCCTTTGCAGTATGACATTACATCATGAAATAAAATCATCAAGTATCATCTCTCTTGTTTCTATTATGGATTGTCTATATTAGTATTTTTGTAAAGCTCTTAAACATTGTTGTGAAATATACATGAGCTTCATCAAATAAATGAGTACACTCGAATAATTTTCAAATATTTTGTAAATTTCCCTTCAAATTATAATCAAGACACATAGGATGATATGTAAAAAATGTTTTAACTCTTTCATTTTTTTTCTTTCCATAAGGACCTAATATTTTACTATTAAAACTTTTGGCATTCATGAAAATCAAAGGTGGTGAAATCACGAATGTAAGAAAATTATGTGCACTTGCCACAAATGCTAATATTGACTTGTACTTGCATGTTAATATAATTAATTTAATGTTTAAAAAATATTATTATAATGTTTTAGTGAAGGTATAAGACTTTAAACATTGTCAGTTGGTTTTAATTTTGGTGGTTGGGAGGAATGATTTTTATCATCTTCATTCTCTTTGGATTCAAGCGAGTGACATGTTGAGCTCTTAATGAGTATATTATTGTAATGGCTTCGAGTTATGTTGTTTACCAACAAGATTTTAGGGTTTACCTTGGGTACCATCCTCAAAATGAGGGGAAGTACTTAGAGATTTTCTCAAGCTTTATAACTTAGGAAAAATAACTTTAAACATTATTGAAATAAACATTTAGTATTATTTATAACTTTATACACATATATTTATATTTCTATAAGAAAATAATTTATTTTAATGATAATAAAATGTTATTTATGTATACATCAACATAAAGGGTGAAATTTAGTGCATGGGAAAATTTAAGAGCATTATAAAACTCAGGGGCAATTTTTTTATATTATAGAGTTTCACATACATGAACCCTAAATTTATATAATATATTATATAAAATGTTTTAATATCCCAAATATATACACCTAAAATTCCCAAGCCCTACCCATTTCGCCCTCTTCTTCTCACCATGGTGCCTGATATTCTCTATGTCTTGTTGATTCCCAATGATGGGGTGATATTTCACAGGAGATTCCTCGATTCAGTGCATTAGAGGCCATTCTTCGCTCTGGATTCCTCGATTCATGGGAAATGCAAGTCGATTTCACCCACGAGGAGTATTGGCACTCTCGATTTTGGAGAATTAAAACATGGATGGGGTTGAGAGAATGTGGGAATGTAGGAAGAAGATGAGAAAAAATGTGAGTAAAAATATGAGGCATGACAATAGATTGAATTGGGGAGTTGAAGATGTTTTTTTGGGGTAAAAAAAAAATTAAGGATGAAGAAGAAGCTCTCAGATGGGCAGCTCTGGAAAAACTTCCAACCTAAGATAGGTTGAGGACCAACATCATCATCAATTGTTGTAAAAGAATTAGGTCAACAATAATACGGATGTTGAATACTGAAAAGTGAATGTTTGGAAGCTGGGATTCATGTCATGGCATGCCTTCATTGATTGTCTCATGAAGGTGGTAGATGAAGATAATGAGATGTTCTTGATGAATCTCAAGAATCACGTTGACAGTGAGTTTATGTGTATATGTTTTTGACACTCACAGAAAAAAGTTTTGAGTTTCCAATATCAACTCCCAAGGTAACAATAGCTCATATGGTGTTTGCAATTTGTTTTTGTTTTTCAACATTTTGACCCTATTGTAGGATAGATCAATGTTGTTTGGAACATGATTTTAAATGGAATCATTCATTGAATGTTTTTTTTTTTATAATGGAAGCCTTTGCTTCAAGTATATAAAATAATGGTGCTTTTGAAATTGAGAACTAACATAAATACTATTATACCATTGTTTTCAAAGTTGCAGAGTTTGCTTCCAACTATAAATGTCTTATTTGAACACTTGACAGTTGGTGCAGAGTGTTACATGGGTATTAGATCTCTTTCTACACTATGGAATATTGCAAAAAAAAACTAGTGGAATACTTGTTCAACATATTTGGATTGTCACTCACCAAGAAAACAAATCTCACAATTCTGAAAGATCCAAGCGGAATCCTCAAACCACCTTAGTAATTTGTTAGTCCTATGGAAAAATTCATTTACAATCGAATTGGACTAATATGCATAATTTATAATGCAATTGTTAATTGTTGTTAGCCTATTTAAAATTTTACTAGACCCTGAAAGGACTCTACTTTCATGAAGGATTGGCCATGCCAAGGTATTACCTAGAACATTGACAAATGTTTACACCAAATCCTTGTACTAATCATGCTGGATGACTTTGTTGTTGGGTTTAGGTTTGGAAAGACAACATTGCTATTAGCTTTGGTTGGGAAGTTGGACCATGGTTTGAAGGTTAAATAATTTTTCCATCCTTATTTAYAATTATAGTATCCTTTATAATGTAAAAAAATAACATATTTACTTAACCATTCTTGGATGATCGGGTGAGGGGAGAGATTACTTACGATGGAYAGAGACTAGATGAGTTTGTTCCCAAAAAATCCAACATGACTTACATGTTGGAAAAATGATAGTTAAAGAAAAACTTGATTTATCTGCTAGATGTCAAGGTGTTGGTGATAGATATGGTGGGAAATTTAACCAAATTACAATCCATCATAGCTACATTCCCTCTAGTTAATTAGGGCCCTGCACCATACTCTCATGTTGTATTTGAAGTGTATGATGAATGGCATGTCTATTGGAACATTATTGAAGCAGAGCTTCTTACCAAGATGTCTTAGAGGGAGAAGCAAGATGGGATTTTTCTAAAGGGAGAGATTGATATACTCATAAAATTAAAGTCACATGTTTATGGGAAACTTGCTTAGAGAAAACCTTCATAGATTCTAATGTGTTATCCAGCATAGGCATTATGCATTTTGATGTCAATTTGGTTTTTAGATTGCATGTTTGATTGTATTATGTAGGAAACAACAATAAGAGATGTGAACAGTAGTCTTCAAACTAACTACATCCTCAAGGTAAATGCATTTGGAGGCCAATCCAACTATGATTCAAAGCTTTTAATAAATACATGAGTAGCATAGGACATGTTGGTATTCATTGGTTTAGAATTTGCATGTCTAAATAGATTTTAGGCTTAGATGCTTGAAGAGATACAATAGTTGGCGATGTCATGCAAAGAGGAATATCTTCTAATCATATTAAAAATCCCTCTAAACAAACTAGAGTTGTGTATCTAATGTTAAAATATTGTAGCTTTGAAGAATATTCTACCTAAGGAGTGTTGAATAATATTGTTATA
Source organism: Picea sitchensis (assembly GCA_010110895.2). NCBI lineage: Eukaryota > Viridiplantae > Streptophyta > Pinopsida > Pinales > Pinaceae > Picea > Picea sitchensis. The sequence continues at coordinate 28,252 of SNQJ01S0063642.1, forward strand.
TTATATTTGTTAATTAGGCCCTATTGTGCCTTTGTAATAGTCGGCCCTATTGTGACTTGAAAAATAAATGTAAATTAAGAGGGTAAAGTGACAGGTCCACCCAGACCTAATTTTAGGCTAGCCAAAGCACTATTTATAAGGGAGGCCAATGCCTCATTTGGACACACACACCATCTAGCTTTACAGTGCGCAAATCTTGGAGGAGAACCTATTGCAACTGGGGGTGACGTCAAGGAGGGTTTTGGTCTATCTCTTGGTATATCTTGGTTCAGTGGTGCACTACTCTTTCATAGTGAAGGAGTAGAGGAGGATCTTCTGCTTTTTGTTTGGTCTATCTATATTGAGGAAGTTTTTGTTGGGTTGTCTTCCCCATGAGGGTTTCCCATGATAATCTGTCTGTCTCTATTGTTTCTATCATTGCCTCTCTTTTAATGATCTTATTTATGCAACTAATGTGATAAATGATTATAATAATAAATAAGAACCGTAACTACTAGCTGCATAAGTAAAATTTCAACATGGTATCAGAGTAGGCCTAAAAGATACCAACTCACAAGTTTTGGCTAGCCTCAATGCACCCTCTCCAAAGTTCAATTTTCAGTGTTGCAGCTGCTGCAGAATTAAGGTTTATGCATAAACCCTAAGTGTGGTGTTTTCCTTGTTTGAGGAAGACGTTGGAGAAAGTAACCACACCTAGGAACTCACCATAGGAGGGCACATCTAGTCCCTGGATCAAAATTCCAAAATTTGAAGTTTGAGAAATTAGGGTTTCCTCATAAAACCCTAAGTTGTAGTTGTAGTATCAGTTGCAATTGTAGTGTTAGTTCCTTCATTCTAGTTGCAACACTAGTTGCAGTGCCATCATCAGTTGCAATACCAACTTCAGTGAAAGTTTTTGTGAAGTGTTGGGATTGATTTTTATTGTCCGAGTGCGCCTTACCCTAGCAAATCTCCAACTACCTTTAAATTAGAAATTGCAACACCTTTGAAGTCTTAAAGGTTTTTTATTTATTGCCACTATTGTCGGATGGTACCACTACCTGCCAATACTGTCAGAGGTGTTTACTTACATATGTTTAAACCGCGTCATTATTTTTAAAGAGTATTTGCAGGAGACAGGATCTTTTTTCTAAACAACAATCGTAGATCCAAAGGGATCTCAGATCCAACACATTCAGAGGAACAATGCACCTCAGGTTTGATCAATTTAATATGCCTCTATTTGTTATGATCTTTTGAACATCTATGTTGTATTTTGATCTATTGAAGTTATGACTATCATACTAACCATTGGTCAAAATTAAAGTAAAAAATATTAGATTGATTAAGGTTGAGATTATAGAGTTTATTCTCTAACTCATATTTCTGTCAAGAAAGCATATTATCTTAGTACAAAAGACAAGTTGAAGAGAATACTTGTCATATTGAGTGAAGGAGACTTGGAAGAAAAGCAACAACACTCATTCTTGAGGACAAGACTCCAAGTTCCAGGTTTGGTTGATTAAGTTGATAAGATTCAAAATTTCACATGTCAAGTTTAATAACTGCCTCATTACAAGTAAACACTATAGTTGTGATAGCAATATTTGAAAAGTTTTATACTTGGTAGCATGTGAGTATTATTGAGAAAAATTCTTATTGTAATCATTTACCAGATATAACTAGCATCTCCTCTAGGAGAAACTTCTTGTTTTGTTTCCAGGTTACCATGAAGGAATGATTGATCACAACACTAGAACAGTGTTGCTCTCATTTCTTATTATTGTATTTCTTACTTTGAGCCTTGTTTCAGGCAGGTCACAAGTGATAGCTCTGAAGGAGCTACTGTTGTTGAATTTTCCTTATTTATAGAGCATTAGTGTTACTAGTGTTCTTTTACTTTGTTATCATTAACATATATATATATATATATAGATAGATAGATAGATAGATAGATAGATATATAGATATATAGATATATCATGTACTGAGTAGTAGCAGCATAATCAATTGACAAAATAACACAAGAGATTTTTCTTGGGAAAACCCCAAATGGGGGAAAAGCCCAACAACCTTTCATAGATAGATTACATTCACAAAGAAAGTATAATCAGATAAACCCTAGCACAAGTACTAGTTCAACTAGAACTACCATTCCAGTTGCAACAACAACAACATACAAAGGTAGTGCACCTCCTTGAGGAGTAGCGCACAAGAGAGAGAAACCAAAAGACTACACTAGAAGAAATTGAGTCACTTCAGCATCAACGTCTCCTTCTCCAAACTTGTGCCTTGCTTCTGTGTAGCTGGGAGAGTTTGAGTGAGTGAACAAATGAGCTAAGGAAACTCCTATTTATAGTCTTCTTGTCCTTCTAGCTTTGCCGACTTCTCTTCTAGGGTATTCCAACCTCTGTCCAATGGATTTCTTGCTTCCAAAATCTTCTCTGCATCTAAGAAAGGTCATCTAGGAGGGAAAGATCCTCCCACATCTACCAAAACATCAACACTCCCTCTTATCTAGGGAGGCATCTTTTGCGATGTCTTCATCTGGTAGTCCACTAACTACTTTGCAATCTGCTAGCAGACACACGACTGCTATAATGCCTTTGGTAGCTCAAATCACTAGGCACAGTCTCTGTGATCAAATGGTAGCACACACAACTACATCCAAGTAATATCCATGACAATCATCTAGTAGCACACAACTACTACAATGTCATCTAATAGATCACAATTGTTTCCAAGTAGTACACAACTATTTTCCAATGACGCACAATCACTGCCAGTGGAACACATACACTATAGTAGCACAAGGCTATTGTTTGAAGTTACACAACCTCCGCCAGTGGAACAAATCCACCAAATTAGCACACAACTACTGTTCGGAGTCACACAACCTTCACCAGTGGAACACATCCATCGAAGTAGCACACAACTACTGTCCGGAGTCACACAACCTCTACCAGTGGAACACAACCACTAAAGTAGCACACAACTACTGTATGGAGTCACATAGCCTCCACCAGTTGTACACAACCATCGAAGTAGAACACATCTACTGTCCAGAGTCACACAACCTCCACCAGTGGTACACAACCACCAAAGTAGCACACAACTATTTTCCAAAGTCACACAACCTTCGCCATAGTCTTATGACTATGTGTGTGATGTTTCTTCTCTCAGCAGGTCCGACAATGCATTACCTCCTCAATCACCTCACGTGAATGATCCAGGGAACCCTTGTCCAGAGGGGTTATTTGGCATGAGAAGAAACAATAGACCTCCTTCTCAATGAGGGTGAACTTTCAAAAACACTCCAAGCTTGTCCTTGAGGTACTCATACTTCACTCTTGACAAGGGCTTGGTGAGAATGTCTACTATCTGCTCATCTGTGGATATGTACTTGAGCTCCAAAACTCCTCTATGCACCATGTCTTGGATGTAATTCTATTTGAAAATTGATCTCTATATGCTTAGACCTGTCATGGAATACAGGGTTCTTGATAAGCTTCACACAACTTTGATTGTCACAATGTATCAAGGTTGGCTCCAATTCTAGATCAAATCTGAACTAGCAAATTCTGGAGCCACACTGCTTCATGGCTTGCCATGCTTGTTGTGATATACTATGCTTCTGATGTACTGAGTGCCACTTATGTCTACTTCCTTCTCAACCATGAGATCATGCCTAATCCTAKACTAAAAAAACATCYGGAAGTACTCTTMTGATCCACTGCACTCTCTACCCAGTCAGAATCTGTATATCCCTGTAGCTTCACATCTTCACCCGAGACATATTTCAATCCATATCCAACTGTACCATGAAGGTACCTCAACATATGCTTTGCGACCATCCAATGTACTAGTCTAGGTTCAACCATGTGTTGACTCAAGGTTTTCATTGCAAAGCATATGTCAGGCCTGGTGTTAACTAGGTACATCAAGGATCCAATCAATTGTCTGTACATTTTGGGATCCACCAAATCTAAAGATTTGTCACTCAAGAGATTCATATTTATCATCATAGGTATGGTCATGGAATTGCAATCCATCATCCCGAATTTCTTCAAGATCTCAACAATATATTTTCCTTGGCTAAGGAAAATCTCATATTATCTATGCCACACTTTCAATCCTAAGAAGTAATGCATCAACCCTAGATCCTTCATCTCGAACTCTGAAGTGAGCTCCCTCTTACACCCATCAACGAGCTTCTCATCTCATGTTAGAAAAATGTCATCTACATATAGAACCAATATCAATGGGCATCCATCCTCAACCTTATAGTAAAGGTTAGGATCTGCCTCACTCTTGGTAAATCCCAAGCTCATAAAATATCCATCTATCCTAGTATACCATGCCATGGGTGCTTGCTTTAGACCATACAAGGCCTTCTTCATTCTGCACACATGGAACTCCATCTCATGGATCACGAAGCCTTGTGGTTGTTTTATGTACACTTCTTCCTCTATTACACCATTCAAGAAAGCAGTCTTGACATCCCTCTGGTGTAATTTCCACCCCATGCGGAAGAAATCACAATTATTGATCTAATGGAAGTGTATTTTTCTACAGGAGCAAAGGTTTCTTCATAGTATTCTCCCTCTTTCTGGGAGAACCCTCTGTTAGAAAAGTGGTGTGCTCATTTAACCATAAACACTATAGCAATATTGTCACCCAACCATAATCACAAAGGCCACCCCCAAGCACCTTAACCTTGACAGAGAGAAGAATTCTGGTAAAAAATCAATAACCAACCAAGGATAATGCACCAAGCAAATTTAACCGAAGACCAAACAGAAAGTCCAATCCAGAAAAACTAAAAATATAGGTTGCAGTAACTGTAGCTGCAACTACTCTCCAAACTTGCACACAACTGATTTTCTGTAGTTGCGAGTGAGTGAGTCACAAATGAGCTCTAGCGCCCTCTATTTATACTGCTCCATATTAACTAACTAAGCCAAATTATCTTCCTAGGGGCTAATAACTCAATATTAATTATTCTATTAAGATGACTTGTCTTCTAGGGTTATTATCCAAGGCTTTAGGGTTTCTCTTGCTTCCCGGAATATTCTAGTCTCGTCAAAGGCTACAAGTGGAGGTTAATACCTCCCACAACTATCATAATATCAACACTCCCTCCTAGATAGGGAGGTATTAAAGGAAATGGTATTGAGCACAAACAAACCATTCAACCGGTAGCATCATCATAGCCACACAAACTATCTCATGATAAAATCATGAGCACCATCATCACTATCCAACTAGATAGTATCCATGGAAATCAGAACAATGACATCCAATAGAACACAACTATGTCTATTCATAGTAGTATATCACTACTCTCCAGTGGTACACAACCACTCTCAGTGAGATCTGTGAAGAGAATATTCCCTCAGAAAGTAAAACATTGTTAAGAACCAAATGTTGGACAACTGAGAGGGGGGGGTGAATCAGTTGTTACCGAGCTTAAACAATTATGCTTCTTTTAAACTCTTTGCAGAAACACTGAATGATGATCACAATAGTGCAGGGAAATAAACAATGGCACATTCAACATCAGTCACATATATGAGAAACACAGAGACAGATATTTCTTGAGGAAACCCATACAGGGTAAAAACCTCCTTTTCTTTATATGATAAGTAATAGTTACATTCTTTACATTATCATACATATGAGCACCAACTCATAATGAGGCTACAACCTATGTTTTGCAAGATGCAACTTGCTGAGAGCACTAACTCTCTGTTTTCTCTAGCACCCACT
>SNQJ01S0063643.1:22350-34793 GCA_010110895.2 Picea sitchensis
TCATTATTGTACACCTCTCTTGCTGGGATTCCTTCATCAACTTTTATGTCAATACAGTCAACCATTTTATGCAACCTCTTATTATAGCATCTGTATCCTTTATTGTTTGTATAATACCCTAATAATATACCTTCATCAACCCTGTCATCATATTTGCCAAGGTTCTCATCATTATTCTTTATGTAACATTTACTCCCAAAGACTTTGAAGTGTTTGATTAAAGCAGGTCTCCCATACCACAATTCATAAGGTGTATTGTCACTTTGTGGTTTGAGGTGGTCTGAGGTGTATTGTATTTCCTCTACCCAGTAGGTTTGACCAATGTTCTTCTCATTCATCATTGACCTGGCCATTTGTTGCACTGTTATTTTTTTGCTCTCAACTACTCCATTTTGTTGTGGAGTTCTTGGGATTGTGTATTCTGTCTTGATCCCATGCTTATAATAGAATTCCTTGAAATCACTTGACATAAATTCTCCTCCTCTGTTTGATCTTACTTCCTTTAACCTCTTGCTTGTTTTATTCTTAGTTAAAGCCTTAAACATTTTAAACTTCTCAAATGCTTCAGCTTTTTCCTTGAGAAAGGCAACCCAAGTACGTCTGGAGTAATCATCCATAATTAGCATGAAGTAGTTTTCTTTCCCTATGCATTTCTATCTTAATGGTCCACATAAATCCATATGAACTAGTTGGAGTGGTTTCTCTGTTGAAGTAGAGCTCTTGGACTTAAAATGTGTCCTGGTTAGCTTTCCTACTTGGTAGGGTTTGCACATAGAATCTTGGGACTTTGATATTCTCGAAAGATCTTTTACTGCCTCAAGATTTTTGAGCTTGATTTAGTGGTCAAAGTTTATATGTCCAAGTCTCCTATGACATAACCAGCTTTCATCATACTTTCTTAAGTGGCATTCTTCTTTTTCTTATTTTAACACATAGACATTGTTTTTTGTTCTTATCCCTTTTGCAACTAGCTGTCCTGAATTCACAGATTTTATTCTACAGTCTTTAGAGGTAAAAATGACTTCACATCCTCGGTCAAAGACTTGATGGACACTTAGAAGATTATGTTTCAGACCTTCTACAAACAACACATCTTGGGCTTTCCCTTTGCCATTACTCAACCTTATCGGTTTTTTTCCTGGTGCATCATTTCCAAAAGTTACATTCCCTAATTTTCTTTCACTTAGAGTTAGAAACTTACTTTTGTCTCCAGTCATATGTTTGGAACATCCATTGTCTGTCAATATACCAGGGATTCTTTTGTCTTTGTGCTGATAACACTAGTCCACACTTTTCATCTGGTTTCTTCTTCCAAACCTTGACATTTTCAGCAGTGGGGATCAAATTTGGATTTTAATTCTATAAGCAACAATCTGTAGCTTTATGTCCATAGTTATGACAGATGTAACATTCTGGTTCACTAAATAGAAGATCATAGTGATTGTTATTCTCATAACCATTGTTATGTTTAACCTACGTCCTTTTTCGAGCCATCGCATGATTTATAGTCCGAGGTTGTTTGTTGCTTGGTTGTCTCAATCTTTGTTGTGGAAGATGGTTATTCATTGAATATCTTGATTGTTCATATCTAAATCTTAAAGAACATTTTATATCTTTGTGACCAAAATTAGAGCAGAAAAAACAATAACCATAGAGAAAACCTTTGTACATTAAAAAAGTTTGTCTTCTTTGAGGAGGTCGATTTCTTTCATGCCGATAATATCTCTGATCTACAGATTCGATTCTAGTACTTTTTCTTTCATTCCTTCTTGGTGGCTAATTTTCTTTCTTTGTTTCTACAAAGTGTTTTTTGTCAATGTTTGAGGATTTGAAAAACTTGATAGGTTCTGTATTACTTGGATGATCACTACTTGATCCTTCTCCATACCCCAATATAGCTTTCAACTTTGGGTTTCTTTGTTGATTTAGAGTGGAGGTTAATCCTTCTGAGTCTTTAATACTTGGCAGATTTTGGTGATACAATCCCTTAAACTTATCCATTTATTTTATGGTTTTTACTATCTCGTCTTCTAAGGCTTCACATCTTGCCTTGTTTTCTGATAATTGTTGTTTCAGAATGTCTTTGATTTTCTTTGCCTCTTCTAATTCCATTTTTAGTAGGACAAGGTATTCATCGGGTTCTTTACTGTGTTTCACGAACTATATCAAAAATTGTTTTTTCTTTCTGTTCTTAATTATGAGTCTGTCAATCTCTTCCAGTGCACTGATCAGTTCTCCTTCCATATCAACCACAACTTATTCTTCATTAGCCTCACTTCCTGTGATTTTATTATCATAATCCTCTTTGGCCATAAGTATGAAGTCATTTAGTTTATCTTCAATAGAGGAGTCATTTTCTTCATCATCTGAAGGATCATCATCATTTTTACACAAAGACTTTTCTTCTTAAAATTATTCTCTTTAAAGAAATTTTTGTGTCTGTGGTTCTCCTCATCATCACATGTCTGATCCTTTCTTTTGTGAGGAAAATTATTTGCAAAATGACCTATCTTACCACAGTTGGAACATTTGAAAGGCAGTTTACCTTTGTATTTCCCTGATCCCTTCTTTAGTCTCTTCACAAATTTTTCTTCAATTTCATCAGGCTCAAAATCCTCATTCTTGTATGCCTTAAATGATGCTTCTCTGGAGGCGGGTTTGTCTTTAACTATTCTCATTTCGTATGCAGTCAATGTTCCTAGAAGTTGATCAAACTCCAAGGTTTTTAGATCATTAAGTTCTTCTGGAGAAAAGACCTTTGGGTTGAACCTATCTAGTAGAGATCTCAAAATTTTCTGAACTAAAGAAGGTTCCTCAATTTTTTCACCAAGTGCTTTCATTGCATTTACCATTTCTTCAACTCTCAGAAAGTATTTTCCAATAGTTTCATATTCGTTCATCTTTAGCTGTTCAAACTGTACTTTGTAGGTTTGAAGCTTGGCGTACTTTACCTTCTCATTACTTTCATAACTGCTAATGAGTTTGTCCCACATTTCTTTGGCAGTTCCTAGATGCATAACTTTTACAAATTTTGCTTCTGCAAGCCCACTCAAGATAACATTCATAGCCTTAGTGTTGAAGATAAATTCTAGCTTGTCATCCTTATTAGCTAGTACAACTGACTTTACATAACTAGTATCTACCACATCCCAGACATCTGCACCTAAATCCATTATGTAGGTTCTCATTCTAACTTTCTAGAAGGCAAAGTTTGTTCCATTGAATAGAGGGGCCTTATTGGTTGATTTTCCTTCATGGGTTTACATGTTTAAGCTCTAGGATCTACCCTTAGATAAAAGGGGCTTGCTCTATACCAATTGTTGAACAACTGAGAGGGGGGGGTGAATCAGTTGTTACCGTGCTTAAACAATTATGCTCATTTTAAATTCATTATAGAACTCTCAATGATGATCACAATAATGCAGGGAAGTAAGCAATAAAACATTCAACATCATTAACACATATGAGATACACAGAGACAGATATTTTCTGACGAAACCCATAAAGGGTTAAAACCTCTTCTTCTTGGTATGATAATTAATCTTTATATTATGTACATTATCATACATATGAGCTCCAACTCATTGTGAGGCTACAACCTCCATTTTGCAAGATGCAACTTGCTGAGAGAACAAACTCTCTGTTTTCTCTAGCACCTACTAGAAGGAAGCACCAACTCCTTGGTTTCTCTAGCACCCACTAGAAGGAAGAACCAACATGTTGGTTTCTCTATCACCCACTAGAAGGAAGAAACAACTCCCTAAGTGTTCCGGCACCAACTAGATGGAAGCACTAACTTCCAGTCACATAGGCACCAACTTGTAAGATAGAGAACAACAGTTATCCCTTCCACCACACTGCCACCCTGTTTTTTTTTGCTGCAACCAAATGGAAGCTACAAATACCTATGTTCAAGCACCCACTTGAACCTCTGAGGACAAAAATCCTCCCTAGCACCTCCCAAACACCCTAAAATATAAATTTTTCTATATATAAATTTATCACAGTGATACAATATTTATCAATGGCTTACCGGTCTCATCATTGTTCTGCTACACTTCTATGCTCTACCTACATCAATGTCTTCCTGCACCCCCTGCCTTACACTTTATGTTCTTCTTCCTTTTATTCTCTGTGCACCATATCCCTTCTATGCACCATTCATCTTCTGTACCTTTCAGCTGCTACACTATGCCTCCTTCTACACACCTGGATCACTCTCAATAGCCCCCACTCTCTTCTTTGTTCTGCATTCTTGTAGTCTCTTTGCACCTTGTGCATACTATATGCACAATACATCTACATTCTCTCCACCCCGCCATTGTTCACCACATTGGGATATTCACTACCACTCCACCTTGCCACCACTTCACTCCCTCGAGCATCAACACACTCTCTTTGTTCTGTATGTTCTCCTTGTGTTGAGTCCTCTTCATGATCATCATGGCAATTCCTCATCTTCTCTGGCAGTTATGCCCATGCGTTCATCATCACTGGGTGTTATGATGAGATTCCTTAGTCTGTCTAGAAGTTGAGAGTCTTCGTCTTCTCTGTCACAGTCGAGCTCATTCCCTCTGTTGTAGTTCCAGGCTCCAATGGTCGTCCATGTGTCAATAGTTTGTATGAACACCCTTCATTTCATTGCAAGATGCCTCGGGACCCTTCAGCTTCTCTGGAAATCACGCTGAAGTATCTTCGAGTCCTCTAGTAGAAACCATCAATGGTTTCTAGTAGTTACAGTGCGAACCTTGAAATGGAGCCTAGCTATGCTAGCTCCTTCCACTTATGTGAACATCGGCGGTGACCACCAGCTACAACGACATTTCAACATTTCAAAATTTTGGCATTCGACATTTCAGAATTCCTGTGATGAAGTGTCTCGACACTCCAAGTCACAATCACTAAAATGGAGCTAGGTTGCACTAGCTCCTTCCTTCATCTTCCGCAGATGTGACCACTGGCTGTGACCGCAGCCTTATTCAAAAACGTATTTCACACTTTCGCATTTTGGGGATTCTATGATGAGTCATCTTGACTCTCCATGTCACAAGCTCCAAAATAGAGCTTGGCTTCTATAGCTCTACTCTCCATCTCTTGACAATGTGACCAAAATATGTGACCACTCTCCAATCAAACAAACACTTCTCTCTCCAGATCAACGGTCCACGATCCGTGGTGATTGGACGACTATACTCTGCCCTTGGACTTCAGCCTTTGGGACTTTGGGGGAGAGTTCATGCTAAAACTCTCGAAGCAAAACTCCTAGAGTGAGGTCACTCTTGCGTCACTCGATGATGTGTCGTGACCCGAGTGGCTGCCATGTGTCACTCAGAATTGTGATTTCCAGTGGATTGAAATGCCAAATCAACTTAACACTTGTCATTGTCTAACCGTGCCACATGTCAATACTGACATAGTCTTCCACCTGTCCTTTCTGATGTGGTCTTCCACATTCAACTCTTGGATCTAATGGACCAGATCAAACCTCGATCCAACGGCTAGGATTATTTCACAAATTCATGAGCCTTCATTGTGCCTGATTCGGGATTTCGACGTTTCGTATTTCGCAACTTCAGAACTCCTGTGATGAAGAGTCTCGACTCTTGACTCCTTCAACTCCCGGTATCCAAAACTTCAAATGGAGACTTTGTTGATGTGCCTATTTTAGGATTTCAGCGTCTCGCATTCCGCAACTTCAGGACTCCTGTGATGAAGAGTCTCAACTCTTGACTCCTCCAACTCCTGGTATCTGAAACTCCAAAATGGATACTTTGTTGATGTGCATGTTTCAGGATTTCGGCCTTTCATATTCCAGAACTTCAAGACTCCTATGATGAAGAGTCTTGACTCTTGACTCCTCCAACTCTCGGTATCTGAAACTCTAAAATGGATTTTACGCTTCTAATATTTCCATGCCATCATAGCTATTGATCTTCCTTGCCTACCTATTTTCCATTGTTGTCTCCCAACTATAAAACTACCAATATCGCTACTATTATTTCCTATAACCATACCTTCGTCGTTGTTGTTCTTGTCATCAATAACTGTAAGCATGCTATCGTTGTTGTTGTTCTTGCATATAAACATGACATCGTTGTTGTTGATCTTCCTTGCCTGCCTGTTTTCCATTGTTGTTGTTGTACTTACCATCAATGACAAGAATACGTTGCCTGTAAAAACATGCCAACACAGTTAAATAAAGAGAAAGATATGGTGGAGCAATGTAATTCCAGACAACAAGAGAAGATACATGATTTCAAAAAGAGAAGAAAAGAACAAAAAAGTTTTCTTAAGGAGTTGCAAAAATCCAATTTCAGGTTATATTGGCATATTATTGTGCTAACAACCAAACAGAAGCAGAGAAACACCAAATCCACTGCCGTAATTATACCATGATAGTTTATGAAATTATTTCCTGCAGTTTTGAAAATTTTGATGCTATTACTCAGGGATTAAAAGATGAACAGTTCAATTTCTATATTTTGATCAGATGAATTTTTGATATTTCGAATGGAATAACTCAGTCAAGATATGATTCCAAATTTTGTGGGATTTTCCAAGTTGCTGTAAAAGATATTTTGGGTTAAGTTGTTGATATTTATACTATATAGGCAATATAATTTCTCGTTGGAGTTGATTCTCCTAGAATATAGGCATTGACTATATCCTATTACAAATTGAATACTAGAAAATAGGATCTATAGTAATACTTTGTATACTTTAAATAGACAGAAGGAAGATTATATGAGGGTCGACAAGTTGGTCTTTCAAGGACCTATTTTTATTTTCATTGTAAGATAGTTTTTTTTCCATATTGATACTAAATGTCAAAGGCATTTTGATGGTCAGATTCTCTTTCATTTCATATTTTATTTATTTTCTTACTTGAAGTAATTTTTCTATTGCAATGCATTGATTTCTTGATTTTAAGTAACATGGTAAATACTTTATTGTTATTGTTTATTATCAAGATTTTCCTTCAAGTACATGTTCTTTTTTCTAAATTATATTTGAAATAAGAAATCTATATGGGTTTGAAAAATTGAATTCTCTCATAGTTCCTTTCTTTATTTTCCTTATTTGTCTGATCTATTAATGTGACTACCTTTTTACTAAATCAGTGGGATATCTTCTAGATTTATTTTGAGTTTTGTGTTTACCTTGAACCCTTGAACCATGTTTAAACCATCCTTAAAAAACCAATTCATAAAAACCTTAAAGTACTATTGCAATAACCTGATGATTCCCTAGCTTTCCCTCTCACAATCAAGAGCAACTTTAGGGAGTAACACCTGGGAGTGAATGATCTTATTTGTGGCGTAGTCCTTCTGAATTTCTGTCTTGACTGATCATGATAATTATTGAAGATTCTTTGTGGCTTGAACATGGATTGTCTTCTTGAATATGTGTCTTTAATAGTTTTATTAGATTCTGGTTGACCATGATTCCCTCCTTTGAGTACTTCTGCATAACTCTTTCTATTTTCTTCATTCTTCTTTTCTAGCAACCTAGAGTTATTCTCTTCATTCTCTATAATTGATGTGGATTTTTCTATCTCTTCAACGTTATTTTCGAGCTTGACAATTTAACTTCTCAATGTGGCAACTTGTTCTTCAAGCTTCTTCAAGATTCTCAACCTCTTCTTGTTTCTTCATTATCTGAGAATTCATGACTTCTTCTGTTCTTTTTGCTTCTTCAAGATGTATTTTTAATGCGAGTATTTCTTCTTCAAGTCCTTTTTCTTCTTGATGAAACTCTGCCTCAAGATGGTTTAGATCGTTAGTTATTTCCTTAAGATGATCTGTCAATATCTTCGCTCTCATTTCTGCTTCTTCCTTCTGTGCTTCTATTGTGGGTTCCAAATGCTTATTTTGATCTTTAAGATTTTCTTCGATCTTTTTGGCTTCTTCTAGCTGAGTTCTAAAGTTCTTGATGACCTACTGGGATTCTTCAAAAATGTGAGAAATTTCCTTTTGTTTCATCAATTCCTTCTTGAGTGACATGTTTTCTTCTCTTTCTTTTCTTAGTTCATCTAAAGAACCGATCAATTCTTCTTCATAATTTTCTTCCTTTTCAATTAGTTTTTCTGTCTCATGGCATTCTATTTCAATATGTCTATTTTTTTCATAATTAAAGAAAAACAATATACTTATGTTGATTATGTACTCTTCATATTCTAAATTTGTTTGACATGGTGAACATATTTCTTCTTGATCTATACCTGCATCGTCTTTCACATTTTTTGAATCTGTAATGGGTGAAGAATATTTATCATGTAACTTATCCCAAAGTTCTTTGGCTGATGAACATTTACCAACCTTTTCTCTTACCGTATTAGGTAATCCTTCCCAGATGAAATCCATTTTTATTTTTTTATTCTTCTTTAATTCCTTCTTGGCTACATTATTTTCCCTTTTTAAACTCTCATATCCTATAACGACTGATATCCAAACATAATACCCATGTTCCTATAAAAATAATTTCATCCTTCCACTCCACATCTCATACTTTAAACCATTATGACAATTTTACAATGGTACTCCATTCTCATAATAATCCATGATCTCATTCCAGTGGTTAAATTGTTTCCTGAAGGAACCTACTCTGATACCAATTGTTGGATTACTAAGAGGGGGGTGAATCATTGATAGAATAATTTAATCCTTTTTAACCATAAAATGCAAGTGTTATATCAATGTAGCATTATCATCCAATAGTTGCAGCTTAAATAAACAATAAACAAATGAGAAATCATACACATACATATTACACCAATGTTTTTACGTGGAAACCCAAAGCAGGAGAAAAATACATAATGCTTATTCTTATATGTCTTTAATAATTACATTCACTGGAAGCACTAACTTCCCTTGTTTTCTAGCTACAACTGGAAGGAGGCTCCAACCCCCTAGTTTCTCAGGATACAACCTGAGGGAATCTCCAACTCCCCAATTCTATGGATACAACCAAAAGGAGGATACAACCCCCTATGTTCTCCACCTACAACTAGAAGGTGGCTAAAACCACATGTCCTTGCCCCGTCCAACCACCCTGAAATATAAGTAGAATGATGGAACCACTATCACATTATCATTATGAGATATACTGCTCTAAACCACCAATCAACCTGCACAAAACAACATGTACTAAACAACCTATAATCAACCTGTACCAATAACCTATAAACAACCTGTACCAAGAACTTGTTCCAACATGTACCATGCATCAACTTGTACCTCAACCTATACCATAAACAAGTTAATTCAACCATGTATCAAGTATGTACCAATCACACATCAACTACTCATAAACTATGACTCATCAAGATGTACCAACGTCATCAACTATACACCTCATGTATGTGCCAACTCATCAACTAATTGTCTCAACCATGTACCCAACATGTACCTCAACCAAAAATGCTCATAAATTTCATCATCCAAATCTTATTTTTAACTCTATAACAGACCTGGTGTATATGATTGCATACCTACAAACCTTCCTTAACTTTAACAACAAGAGACTATCATTTTCATCAAACTTTACTTTAGTCTCACATGACTAATTTTGGATTAGTCAACAACCCTAACTTGCAAAACTCATAACTATGTACCTATAATGAATAATGATCTAAAAGTAGTACAATATTTTCTTTAGTGTCTTTTATGCAATTCCTCCAGGTTTTACTACTTTGAAGCTCTCAGAAAAGGAGTTATAGCAAAAATGGCATACCTTGTTGAATTTTGTCTTATTCTAGAGAGATAAATTGTAGAGCATTCCTCACATGGAATATTTGTTGTATGGATATTAAAATGGTACAAAAAATACTACAAATTGTAATATAACCAATAAATTTGGTCTTACTGAATTTGGATCTGTTATGAAGAAGTTATGGCATTTTTACCCAAAACACTTGTTTTAGGCTAGTTTCAGGACTAGCCACAAACCCTATTTTCCACGGAGTGTAACTCCAAAAATACAATGACCCACAAGATGAAATGTTAATCATAGCTACCTTGATATGTTTCCTCAACGACCTACATATTTTGCAGTCTGAATCATTCTAGAAATAACATTATTGTGAAAATGGTGATATGACCTGTAAATAACATACCTTAAAAAGCATCATCAAAATAATTTATCCTCCCTTTAATTTCGACCTTATTTACTTCACCTTCCCTCTGAAATTCACCTTAGATATCCTTTGGTTACCTCATTTACTTTTATATATTCAATATGCTCAAGTGTGATTGAAATGAGAGACCCTTGTGTCTCATTTATACTTTTATGTAGCTTCCTCAAGGGGTTACCTTCTGACCATCTTAAACCACTTTCCTTTTTTTAGGGCTAACCTACTTCTAACCACTTGTCCACTTAGTAATTTATCCATTAACTTTATTGTTTAAATAATTTATTTTGTATCCACTTTGACTTGTAGTACACTCATCACTTCACTTTATTATTTAAATAATTTATACTTTGCAACCACTTTGACTACTTTGAAATTTTGGGGCTTCTAGATGACTCATGAGGGTTCTCCAACTTCACATGGACATAAATATCTAACCGTGAGGATTTATGTGATGTTCCACATACCACCATAAATGGAATGACATGTACTATCCATCTAGAATAGTCTTACCTTCAAATATATTAAAAATCATACCATTATACATAAAAAAAACTTGGGTCCATTACCCATACCTTTGTTCTATCAAAATTCGCTACCAGACTTTCTTCAAGGGTTGACATTGATGACAATAAACCCAATTAATCAAAAACTTCTACACCAAATCATCATCCAAGAAGTCCTACTTGGATTCTTGATGACGGTGAAGAAATTCACATGGACATAAATGATTTACAAAATCATATAATAACAAAATATGAACTAGAAGGGATGATGGATTCAACTGAAGCTAAGCTGAAGGAAATAATGGATACTAAGATGGATGGTTTAAAAAGGTAGATCATGGAAAGATTGAAAAAACTCCTAATAGAAAGGCCACCTAAAAGCGAAAATGTATCCCATGAAATTCATGATGAGGACACAAGGAAGAGGAATCAAGACTGGAGAAACTCCAACCATGGATTTAAGACCAACCAATTTCCTAAGATTGATATGAGTAATTTTGATGGAAAGGATCCAATCACATGGATACTTCAGATGGAGCAGTTCTTTGATCTACGTGATGTTCTAGATACACAAAAGGTATGAATTGCTTCTTTATATTTATAACCCAATAAATTTGTGTGGTATCAATGGATTTGTTCTCAAAAATCACTTGTCACTTGGACAATTTTCATGGAAGAAATGATAGCACACTATGAGGATACAAGGAGAAATACCTTCTTTGTCCAATTGATAAATCTCAAGCAAAAGGGTTCAGTTACGAAGCACATTGAGAACTTCCAAAGATTGAATATAAAGGTAACGAATATTATATATGCACACTTGATTGATGTATTCATAGGAACTTTAAAGGATAACATTCAACATGAGGTTCACCTTTGGGAACCCAAATCGTTGGAGAATGCATTCAAGGTGGAGAGAAATGTTGAAATTAAATATGGCTATGGATACTAGAAGGACAACTCCTAACATCTATCGAGAGAATAATGTTCTCTCTTCTAAAAAACCTCAAACTACAAGGTTGACAACTCAAGAATTGGAGGAAAGAAAAGAAAAAGCTTTAATCTTTAATTGTGACATCAAGTACAGTAAGGGACATAGGTGTGGTGAGAAGAAATTATTCTACATAGATTTTGAAGAGGAACAAGAATAAGAACCATCTCAAGATGAAAACGTAGAAGAGATTTATTTTGACGAGTTGACTCCCACGATATCATGTAATGCATTGGGTCGAAATAGAACTCCTCAAACCCTCAATATCTAAGGATATATCAAAAAAATAATAATAATAGTCCTAATTTATTATGGTAGTAATCATAATTTCATTCACTATAAATTACCCAAAGCTCTTAATTTCTTTATATATCTAGCGACAGAGTTTCAAGTAATGATGGCATATGGAGGAACTATTAATTGCTTAGGAAAATGAAATAAGATCAATATTACTATGGGGTAATATGTAATGAATAGTCCAATGATTTCTATACCCATGGGTGGTGTTGATGTCATACTAGGAGTCGAATGGTTACAATCATTGGGAACAATTGATTTTAATTTTCAAGAACCTTTCATGAAATTTTCACTGGAAGGAAAAAAATTTAGTTAAGGGGTATCATAGGGAAACCAAATAAGGTGATAACCTCTAATGGCATGAAAAAATTATTGAAAAGGTGGCATCAGGGTGTTATTTTACAAATATGCTCACTATATGTTCAAACATCTAAGCCATCTATTCCCCTAGATATCCAAGGGATCATTGATAAGCATTCCAAAGTATTTGAAGATATTCCCAAAGGTATTCCACCCACTC
>SNQJ01S0063644.1:4522-16640 GCA_010110895.2 Picea sitchensis
GCGATAAAATACCATATGTAAGTTTTTCTCCCATTTATCATGCTTGTCCTCTTCTGCCATTTTCTTCCTTCGGGATGCAAGAACAACTTCGGGATTGAAAGTCTTAAGATTTCCTTCACCTTGTTTATGCTTGGCCCTATTAATCATTCACACTCAACAATTCAAGTCAAAGATGACTGCTATGATACCAACATTATCTAGGATCTTTTCATTGAAGTTGTTGGATTACTGAGAGGGGGGGGTGAAACAGTAATAACGTAATTATAATCCTTTTTCTTCAAATAATCCAAGTTTTATATCAATGTAGAATTATTATCCAATAATGAGCAATAATAAATGAAAAATCGCACACATACACAGTACACCAGTGTTTTACGTGGAAACCCAAATCGGGAAAAAACCACATAATGTTTTTTCTTATATGTCTTGAAGAATTGCATTCATTGGAAGCACCGACTTCCTTTGTTTTCCAGCTGCAACTGGAAGGAGGCTCTAACCCCCTAGTTTCTATGGCTATAACTTGAGCGAAGCTTCAACTCCCCAATTCTCTGGCTACAACTATAAGGAGGCTACGACCCCCTATGTTCTCCGGCTACAACCAGAAGGTATCTACAACCACATGTCCTTGCCCCGTCCAACCACCTTGAAGTAGAAGTAGAATGATGGAACCATTGTCACACTATAACTGTGAGATATACCACTGTAAACTTGTACCAATAAACCTAAGCCATGCATCAACCATGGATCAACCTGTACCTCAACCTGTAATCAATCTGTACCATAAACAAGTGCATCAACCATGCACCAACCTGTACCAAACAATTTGTAATCAACATGTACCATAAACAAGTGCAACCAACCATGTACCAAGTATGTACCAATCATGTGTCAACTACTCATCAATTATGACTCATCAATATGTGTCAACATCATCTACTATACACCTCATGTATGTGCCAACTCATCAACTACTTGTCTCAACCATGTACCCAACTTGTACTTCAACCAAAAGCCCTCATCAATTTCATCATTCAAATATGATTTATAACTTTGTAATAGACCTGGTGTATATGATCGCATACCTACAAACCTTCCTTAACTTTAAACAACAAGAGACTAGCATTTACATCAAACTTTTCTTTAGTCTCACATGACTAATTTTGGATTAGTCAACAACACTAACTTGAAATAATCATAAATTTTTACCTGTACTGAATAAAGATATGAAACTAATACACAATGTTATTCAGTGTGTTTTATGCAATTTCTCCAGGTTTCACTACTTGGAACCTCTGAGAAAATTAGTTATAGCAAAAATGACATACCTTGTTGAATTTTGTCTTATTCTAGAGAGCGACCTTGTAGAGCGTTCCCCTCACGGAATATTTGTTGAATCGATATGAAATTGTTACACAACATGCTAAAGAATGTACTCTAACCAACACATTTTGTCTTACTTAATTTTTATATGTTATGAAGAAGTTATGACATTTTTACCCGAAACAATTGTTTTTGACTAGTTTCAGGACTAGCCACAAACCCTATTTTCCACGGAGTGTAAATACAAAAATAAAATGACCCACAAGCTGAATTGTTTACCATAGATACTTGGATATGTTTCCTCAATGGAAAAAATAAAATGACCCACAAGCTGAATTGTTTACCATAGATAATTGGATATGTTCTCAATGGAATAAAAATTTCAATGGGGTTTGAATCATTATGGAAAAACATTATTGCAAAATGGTGAGAAGACCCTCAGAAATAACATACCTTAGAAAGCATCATCAAAAGAATTTATTATTCCTCTGAATTCCGACCTCTTTCTTCACAATCTTCCTAAATAAGCAAGGCTTAGATATCCTTTGGCTACCCCAGACACCTATAGGTATTCCCAAATATGATCAAGTGTATCTAAAATGAGAGAGTCTTTCCTCTTATTTATACCTCCAAGTAGCTTCCTTAAAACATCTCTAGGTCACTTTGCCTACTTTCTTATTTTAGGGTTAACCCACTTCTAATTTCTCCATTAAATTTATTATTTTGGGAAATAATCTCTATTTTGTATTCAATTTGAATCATGGCCACTCATCAATTCAATTTTATTATTTACCTTCTAAAATCTCTTAAACTACTTTTGACTACTTTGAATCTGGGGGCTTTAGATGACATAAGAGGGTCTCCAATCCTCGTAGAAGGCCATAACTCCTCAAACCGCGAGGAGTTATGTGATCTTCCACACACCACCAGAAAATGTGACATGAAAAGAACTATCCATATAGATAGTTTCAATTACAAATTAACTAAACCTCATTCATTATTCCACAAATAAGCATGGGTTCTCTAACCATACTTCTAGACAACTCAATCTGTTGCCTTCCCTGAGGGCTTTCTCACCATAAGGGGACCACTTTGAGTTCATCCATTTCTACTTATTATCAATCATGACAAGACAATAATTCAGTCATATTTATATCAAACAATCTGTTTCCATTACCCAACCTTTGTGCTACTCTGGCTTTCTTTCGAAGGTTGACATTAACGACAACTAACCTTAATCAACAATCTCCCCTTTGCCATGGATGGAAACACTGATGTAATACTGAAATCATATCAATCATGCTCCCCCGGAACCATGCCTCTCCTGATATGATAAATATTCTCCTCCTCGAACCATGCCTATGTCCCTTCGTGATCCGGAGCAACCCTCCCTTTGTCATCAATGTCAAATGTATATTTCCATCCAGGGCTACTCCCATTGACTGAATTGTCTTCTTATGGTGCTTCCTGTAAATCTAAGACATATATAAGATAATCATTCAAAAGCATTCATTTTGGAGTAGAAATAACTCGAAGCTCCCCGTGAAGATACTCAAAGGCTTCCCTGCGGAATTGGTTTTGTAAAGATGTTCGCCACTTGTTCCTTTTGTGCCCACATACTCAACTCATGTTCTTTTCTACAAGAACCTCGCTTCCATAAAAGGTGATACTTACTGGAATGTGCTTTGTCTGAGTGACACGATTCTTGAGATACCTACGCTTTGTATTATCACAATAGATTGAATGGGCCTTACTATAATTTCAACCTGTATATCTGTCAAAAGTTGTTTCATCCAAAGAACCCGTAAAGAATAAATAAGCATGTTGTTGCAATGTACTATGCCTCGGCCGTAGATAAGGATACCGGTGATTGTAATTACATAGTTTTTAAGGAGTTTTGTCATTGTTGTTCCCGAGAATTACTCATAGAATGTGAACTCATGTCCGCGACCGTACTGCGGTGTTCAAAATATCTGCCAATTTCGAATCCATTAACATTGTTCGAGCCATTTCGTATTGTCTTGTTCTTCTTTCTCTCAACAAATCCATCTTAGCTGAGGTGTCCTAGAAGCAACGAGAACGTTCTTTTATTCCATGATTGTTGCAAAAGTCCATAAATTCCTTAGAAGTAAAATCTCCTTCATTTTCGGATCTCAAACATTTGACTTTTGAATCCATTTCATTTTCAACAGCCCCTCCTCGGTAGATCTTGTAGTTTTCAAAAGCTTTTGACTTATTCTGAGAAAGAAAACTACGTACTATTCTTGTATAATCATCAAACTAATAAAATAAAGTATTTCTCACCTTTTAATAACTTTGTTTTAGTTGGTCCAACTAGACTGCAAGACATGCACACTTCCGCTGCTCTTCTCGCTTGAATATTCCTTTGATTTAAACCGCCTTGTTTCTTGTTTCCTGCCGATAATGCTTGATAACGTGGTTAAGGTTTGATCCGGCATTTCTTTGACTCCGCTTCTTTTCCTCACTTTGACAAGGTTATCAAAATGTATGTGCCCTTATTCTTTTCCTCGCGGTCATACTAACTTTCATCTTCCCTTTCCTAGAAACACTTTCATTTCCAATTTCAAACAACATATATATGTTACTTGAAGTTCTTGTGTTTTAGTGGCTAATTTCCCCTAACCTTCGCTTTATCTCACACTTTGTGAATCGAAGGTAACTTAAGGACCTTTGGTCACACATTTGACTCACACTTAGAAGATTTATGTTTCATATCTTCTACCAAAAGAACATTTTTTCCTTTCATTCTGCTCCAATTCTGACTGTGCATTGTCCAATGATTTTGGCTGAATCATCATTTCCAAAGCGAGACTGACCCATCTCCTTCCTTTCAGAATAAGAAACTTGGTTCTCTATCACTTTTCATGTTTTAACATCCACGTCAATATACTAGCCATGCTTCTTCGCTAGTTGTTGCTAAAGAAATTGTGCATTCTTTCATTGCTATATTGATCTTTGCTTTCTCATTCATGTTTTTCCAAGTGGTTCTTGTCTATGATCATATATTTCGTTGAGGTTATTTAGGAGGGACAACCATTCTGCAATCTTTGGCCACATGTCCAAAATTGTTACATTTATACCATCTAATTCTGAAATTCTCAAAGATTCAAAACTATTGTAACTTCCTCTCTCTGTTTCACTAGGTCTCTTGAATAACCCTTTGTGTATGACTCCTTGAAGTTTCTTTATTGTTCTATTGTTAGCTCAGTAATTCACAACTTTATGCCCAAAATTATTACATGCATAACATAAACCAAAATATATTTTGATACCCCTCGAAGTTGAAGATCTTCTCAAATGAGGTGCTCTTATGAATCCTTTCTTCTTGAGGGCTATCCGTCTCTGTCGATTCTGAAATTTCAATCTTCTTAGTGGAGGAGTGTCCCCGTATTATTCCTTGTATATTTAACTATCCCCTTTGATTGTTTCTCGTATAACCTCCTCGATATGTTTCTTGCTCCTTGTTTTGGAGCTTGATCAATTTTCTGTCTCAATGTATCCAAGTTTAGACTTGTCAAGATGAGATTTTCACTCACTGAGAATGTCATCCAGAACTTTTGATCTATTCTCAGATATTTTTCTTGAATATCCTTTTCTTAGTGCTATAACGGCCTCCTCCAAGTTTTCACGATCCTACGTCCTTTTTTTCTAGTTTTTTCTTTGAGTGCTCCATCAATTATTTTATCTTCTTCTATTTGAACCTTCAATTCCAGGATCATTTGTTCTAGTTCTCGAAAGGATCATTTTTCCGTCTGCCTTTGTTGTAGTTTCTTGTTTTTCTCTTTTGTCTTCCTAGCAATTTGGTACACATTAATTCTTTCCTCGATGGTCAACTTCTTCAATTTCTCTTCTCGACTCTTTTCATATTTCTTCTTTGGCTTCTTCAAATTCTTCTTCAGAGTCTTTTACTGCCATGAATAGAACTATTTCTATCTCACTGTCACTGACTTCATCTTGATCTGATGATGAGATGTCTTCTTTGGTGCATAAGCTTTTCTTGAAAACTTTCTTTGTAGTTATTTTGCCTTTATATGTGTGTTTTCCTTTTGAGTAACCTTCATCATTTCTCTTTTTCTTATGAGGGCATTTGTTAGCAAAATAACCAATACCATCACAATTAAAACAAATTAAAGGAAGATTACCTCTATACCTACCGTCAGTTCCCTTGTTCAGTCTTTTGACGAAGTTGGACACTTATTCATCATCTTTCGAGATGTCATTGTTGCTGCTATATTATTCTTGTTCCTTTTTCTTTTGCTTTGATCTTTTGGATGCTTTGAAGGCAACTTATTTTACATATGGATTTTCCTGTTCAGTTCTCATTTAATATGATGTGAAGATTTCATGCAGTTCGTCCATGCTTATTGAGTTTAGATCCAATCTTTCTTATAGTGTTGATATCTTAGGGTTAAATCTCATAGTAAGAGATCTTAGTACCTTTTGAACAATTACAGATTCTTTGATTTCTTCTCCTAATCCTATGATTGCATTCATTGTTTCATCGAATCGTAAGAAGTAGGCTGCAATATTCTCATCTTCCTTCATTTTTAGTTGTTCGAACTGACCTCTGTAAGTTTGAAGCTTTGCTTCTTTGACTTTTGTATCTCCTTCATAAATATTTTGAAGCTTGTCCCAAATCTCTTTAGTGGATCTACAATGTGCAACTTTGGTGAATACCATATCACTGAGACCATTCAAAAGTGCATTTTTGGCTTTGGAATTATTTTCACCGAGTTTCACTGCTTTGTCATTTGTTGGTGGAACTGTTGGTGTTGTGTATCCATCTACAGTTGATTGTTAAACTTGAAATCCTTGTGCCTGTATATATGTCTTCATCCTTATGCTCCAAAAATCATATTTTTGTCCATTAAACTGTGGTATTCCATTTTTATACAAGTTGGTACTCTCCATGATCTACCTTTCAGTGATTAAATTGATTTCTGAAGGAACCTGCTCTGATACCAGTTGTTGGATTACTGAGAGGGGGGTTGAATCAGTAATAGCGTAATTATAATCCTTTTTTTTCAAATAATCTAAGTGTTATATCAATGTAGAATTATTATCCAATAATGAGCAATAAGAAATGAACAATCACACACATACACAGTACACCAATGTTTTACGTGGAAACCCAAATTGAGAGAAAACCACGAAATGTTTTTTCTTATATGTCTTGAAGAATTACATTCATTGGAAGCACCAACTACTTCCTTTGTTTTCCAGCTGCAACTGGAAGGAGGCTCCAACAACCTAGTTTCTCAGGCTATAACCCGAGGGAAACTCCAACTCCCCAATTCTCTATTTACAACCAGAAGGAGGCTACAACCCCCTATGTTCTCCGGATACAACTAGAAGGTGGCTACAACCACCTATCCTCACCCCGTCCAATCGCCCTGAAGTAAAAGTAGAATGATGGAACCACTGTGACATTATCACTGTGAGATATACCGTTGTAAACCTGTACCAATAAACCTGAACCATGCATCAACCATGCATCAACTTGTACCTCAACCTGTAATCAACCTGTAATCAACCTGTACCATAAACAAGTGCATCAACTATGCACCAACTTGTATCAAACAATCTGTAATCAACCTGTACCATAAACAAGTGAAATAAACCATGTACCAAGTATGTACCAATCATGTGTCAACTACTCATCAACTATGACTCATCAATATGTATCAACATCATCAGCTATACACCTCATGTATGTGCCAACTCATCAACTACTTGTCTCAACCATGTACCCATCTTCTACCTCAACCAAAAGCCCTCATCAATTTAATCATCCAAATATGATTCATAACTCTGTAATAGACCTGGTGTATATGATCACATACCTGCAAACCTTTCTTAACTTTAAACAACAAGAGACTAGCATTTACATCAAACTTTTCTTTAGTCTCACATGACTAGTTTTGGATTAATCAACAACCCTAACTTGAAATAATCATAACTTTTTACCTATAATGAATAAAGATATGAAACTGATACACAATGTTCTTAAATGTGTTTTATGTAATTCCTCCAGGTGTCACTACTTGGAACCTCTGAGAAAATTAGTTATAGCAAAAATGACATACCTTGTTGAATTATGGCGTATTCTAGAGAGCGACCTTGTAGAGCGTTTCCCTCACGGAATATTTTTTGAATCGATCTGAAACTATTACAAAGAATACTACATACTATACTCTAACCAACACATTTGTTCTTACTTAATTTGGATCTGTTATGAAGAAGTTATGACGTTTTTACCCGAAACACTTGTTTTTGACTAGTTTCAGGACTAGCCACAAACCCTATTTTCCACGTAGTGTAACTCCAAAAATACAATGACCCACAAGCTGAATATTTTACCAAAGATACTTGGATATGTTTCCTCAATGGAATAACAATTTCACGGTCTTGATCATTCTAGAAAAAAAATTATTGCGAAAATGGTGAGATGGCCTGTAAATAACATACCTTAGAAAACATCATCAAAAGAATTTATCCTTCCTTGAATTTCAACCTTCTTTTCTTCACCTTCCATCATAAATTCAGCTTAGATATCCTTTGGTTACCTCAGACACCTATAGGTATTCAATATTCTCAAGTGTATCTAAAATGAAAGAGTCTTGCCTCTTATTTTTACTCTCCAAGTAGCTTCCTTAAAAACATCTTCTAGGTCACTTTTCTCATTTTCTTTATTTTAGGGTTAACCCACTTTTAATTTCTCCATTAAATTTATTATTTAAATAATTTATTTTGTATTCACTTTGAATTATAATACACTCATAAATTCACTTTATTATTTACCCTCTAAAATCTCTTAAACCACTTTGACTACTTTGACCTTTTGGGGCTTCTAGATGACATAAGAGGGTCCTCCAACTTCGTAAGGCCGTAACTCTCAAACTGTGAGGAGTTATGTGACGTTCCACATACCACCAAAAATGGAATGACAAGAACTATCCATCTAGGGTAGTTTCAATGACAAATTCACTGACTTTCATCTCATTATTTCACAAATAAGCATGGGTTCTCTAACCATACTTCTAAGATAACTCAATCCGCAAAGCATCTTCCCATGAGGGCTTTCACCATAAGGGGACCACTTTGGAGTTCATTCATTTCTACTTATTATCAACCATGAAAAGACAATAACGAGTCATATTTACATCAAACAATATTGGTTTCATTACCCAACCTTTGTGTTACAGGGCTTTCTTCAAGGGTTGACATCAATGACAACCAACCTTAATCAACAGAAGTGACTTATAAAGAATTGCATTAAAAGAGCATAAATTAAAGTGCACCATTAAATAAGGAAAATCTCAATAATGAAGAGACATAAGCATCAAATCCAAACACAAAAACCTGATAACGGAGTTCGTCCCTGGTGGACTACGTCTCCGGGTCCTGCTCTCAAATGGGTAGGCCTTTTTATTAACTCAGCAAAAGAGTCTGGCAAAATACACAAGTATACCTCACTCTGAAATCAATCTGCATAAGCTTTTCTCAGATAAGAAAACATACAACACCACTGAATTTGTGGCGTCGAATTACCCAAAAATGATTGTCTACACGCTTCAATCCGACTCTGGCACTCCCCGACCCAAGAGAAACTCAATGTCGGTTTTTGTGCCCTGCAACCTGCAATAAATGTTGAGACTGTCTCAAAACTCATGTCGGTCTGTATCCCCGCGCGCCTCTCCTAGAACCTGGGCGGATTCACCTTTTAAGAAAAAAGGGCGGCCTTGTAATCAATGGAAGTTTGTTGGCCTTATGGTTATCGGAGCATGTATTAAGGCATTAATAGAGGGGGAGATCTTGGGGTCGA
Organism: Picea sitchensis; assembly: GCA_010110895.2. Taxonomy (NCBI): domain Eukaryota; kingdom Viridiplantae; phylum Streptophyta; class Pinopsida; order Pinales; family Pinaceae; genus Picea; species Picea sitchensis. Next base: position 13,689 of record SNQJ01S0063644.1, read on the forward strand.
GCCCGTGGGCCTCCCCTTTTCGGTTTTTGTTGTAACAATGTATATATTTGAATGTGGTTGTTTCCGCTAACTTTAGAAGTGGTTAAATCTAATGGTTGGTCACCAGATTTGGCGGACTTGCCAACCTTTTTAATATATATATATTTTTAAATTCGTTCATGGGTTGTCATTGGGCATTTTCCCACTCCCACATGGAAGCCCATCACTGGGCCATGTGGCAGCCAACCATTGGGCCACGTCAACCATTGTACAATCACCTGCCACATCGACGTACGACCTTCCACATCAGCATATGACCTACCACGTCGTCGTACAGTCTGCCACGTGGCTGTACGGACTGCCACGTGGCGCATTTATATTGGTCCACAAAATGACCCAAAAATGCCAAATATCAGTGACACGTGGTAGCCTTTGGTGCTGCCACATCACCATGATGACGTCAACATGACACATGTCGCCTCCTGCACATGTCATGTATGTTGTATGGATGTTGACGTCATTCGTACTGATATTGATGTTAGCAATACGAATTTTGACTCATCCCCCTGCTCACTGAGCTAGGTTGACCAAGTTGCTTCTCATGATGAGTGGAAAGAAGCCATGCAGAAGGAGTATGATGCTCTCATCAAGAACGAGTATAAATCAAATGGTTCACTTTACAAGCACAAAGCGAGGCTCGTGGCAAAAAGATTTGTACATAAATAAGGCATTGATTATGAAGAGACTTTTCCCCCCGTAACATGGGCTACCATTCATTCTTTATTTTCCTTGGCAACGTAGAATGGATGGAAAGTTCATCAAATGGATGTGAAGCCTGCTTTCTTGAATGGAAACTTGAAAGAGAATGTCTTCATGTCTCATCTAGAAGGTTTTGTTGTGAATGGACAATAACATAAAGTATGCAAACTCATCAAATCCTTATATGCCCTGAAACAAACACCGTGAGCCCGATATGAAAAGCTAACTAAGCACGTTTTGAAATTGAATTTCAAGCACTTTAATCTTGATGATGCAACTCTTCTTGTCACAAAAGTTGGCAAAACTGTTGTATATCTTGTATTGTATGTAAATGATATGTTGATAATAGGGAACAATGAAACCTATATTACATCCATAAAGAAAGAATTGAAGAAAGGCTTTGAGATGACATAATTGGAACATCTTAACTACTACTTGGAAATTGAAGTGACTCAAAATCCAAAGTACATATTCATCTCCCAAAAGAAGTACATTGGAGAATTGTTGAACAAGTTTGGCATGGCTGAGTGTAACCCTCTCTCTACTCCACTAGAACATAATTTGAAGCTCGCATCAAAAGAAGTGAATGAATTTGAAGATGCAACCAAGTACAGACAACTTGTGGGAAGTCTTATCTAACTTACCACCACCAGACCAGATATTTCATTAATTGTTGGGATTCGTTCCAAGTTCACGCAAAATCCTTGTGAAGGACATTGGTTCACTGCAAAAAGAGTTCTAAAATACTTGAAGTAAACTCAAGATGTTGGACTCGAGTATTCTAAGATGAATAACTTCAACCTGATTGGATATCTTAATTCATACTTTGATGGAGATAAAGAAAATGATTGCCAACTTTAGGCTATCTCACGAGTCTTGGATCATCAATTGTCTCCTGGAGATCACACAAATTGTCAGTTCTAGCAGATTCCACAACATAGACAGAAAATGTGGCAATTGCGGAAGAAACAAAGGAGATTGTATGGCTGAGGAGAATACTTGAATATTTGCAGGAGAAACAAGTGATTTTTACTCCTTTTGGTTGACAATACTTCTGAAATCAAATTGGCCAAGAAACTTAGATTCCATGATCGAACCAGGCACATCAACAAAAAGTACCATCTGATTTGATATCATGTAGAGGCCAAGACTATTCACTTGAGACATTGTTTCACAAATGAGAAAATTGTGAACATCTTCACCAAAGCACTTGAATTTTTTTTGAAAAAATAAGAATGATGGTTGGACTCACAAATACTGCTTCGAAATAAAGAGGGGATTGTTACATACCTAATTCTTAGGAATTGAGGTACTTTATAAACTAATCCTTAAGAATTGAAGTACTTCGTGAATATTATTTAGGAGAAATATGAAGTCATAGGTGAATAAGAAGAGTCATTCGAACCTCTTGGAAGATAAAACCAAAGGTCACTTCACTTTGTATTTATGAATGTCTCATGTTAATGCAAATCAATTATCCATGGAGTTACTTATCCCCTCTGTCCATGTCCATACTTGGCCTGACAAATACACTGTCCATGTCCATACTTGGCCTGACAAATACATAAACATGTGAGAAGGTGACTCTAGTCGTATCTCATTACTCATCTTATTGTACATCAAGAATACTTTACAATGTGCCATGTGACTCCATAAATGCTCAAAACATACCATATATACCATTACAATCATGAGATGAATTTGGTTATGAACCTTACCATTGTTAACTATATTCCCCATTTTCATAGTTGCAACTTAATTTACAAAACCATCTACTAATATTATTATACTCCCAAAATAATAAGAATTACTCATCTATCACTAAAATATAACATTTCAATAAAAAAGTGCTATCAACCAAGGCTAGCATATCTCCATGACTCACACAACGGGAAAGGATTACTTTCCCTTTCTTCTATAACTTATGACGTATTAATTTAAAATAAGAGTATTATGTTTAACACTAGTATTGTATGAATGTATTAAGGAATTTATTAGAAAAGGGGAAGGTATTAAAAAAATATATTTTAACTCTAATACTTTAAATTATTAAAAAAAATTATCTTTAATTTTGGTATTTTATATTACGTTGGTAAATCTTTATAAGATAAATATATTTTTTTCTAAATTTATTAAATAAAGATGCTAAACAATAACATTATTAAAACTGTTTTGAAAGTAAAAGTATTTTTAAGTTAGTTTATCATTAAAAAA
>SNQJ01S0063644.1:16690-31667 GCA_010110895.2 Picea sitchensis
ATTATTTACCCTCTAAAATCTCTTAAACCACTTTGACTACTTTGACCTTTTGGGGCTTCTAGATGACATAAGAGGGTCCTCCAACTTCGTAAGGCCATAACTCTCAAACTGTGAGGAGTTATGTGACGTTCCACATACCACCAAAAATGGAATGACAAGAACTATCCATCTAGGGTAGTTTCAATGACAAATTCACCGACTTTCATCTCATTATTTCACAAATAAGCATGGGTTCTCTAACCATACTTCTAAGATAACTCAATCCGCAAAGCATCTTCCCGTGAGGGCTTTCACCATAAGGGGACCACTTTGGAGTTCATTCATTTCTACTTATTATCAACCATGAAAAGACAAGAACGAGTCATATTTACATCAAACAATATTGGTTTCATTACCCAACCTTTGTGTTACGGGGCTTTCTTCAAGGGTTGACATCAATGACAACCAACCTTAATCAACATAAGTGACTTATAAAGAATTGCATTAAAAGAGCATAAATTAAAGTGCACCATTAAATAAGGAAAATCTCAATAATGAAGAGACATAAGCATCAAATCCAAACACAAAAACCTGATAACGGAGTTCGTCCCTGGTGGACTACGTCTCTGGGTCCTGCTCTCAAATGGGTAGGCCTTTTTATTAACTCAGCAAAAGAGTCTGGCAAAATACATAAGTATACCTCATTCTGAAATCAATCTGCATAAGCTTTTCTCAGATAAGAAAACATACAACACCACTGAATTTGTGGCGTCGAATTACCCAAAAATGATTGTCTACACGCTTCGATCCGACTCTGGCACTCCCCGACCCAAGAGAAACTCAGTGTCGGTTTTTGTGCCCTGCAACCTGCAATAAATGTTGAGACTGTCTCAAAACTCATGTCGGTCTGTATCCCCGCGCGCCTCTCCTAGAACCTGGGCGGATTCACCTTTTAAGAAAAAAGGGCGGCCTTGTAATCAATGGAAATTCGTTGGCCTTATGGTTATCGGAGCATGTATTAAGGCATTAATAGAGGGGGAGATCTTGGGGTCGAGCCCGTGGGCCTCCCCTTTTCGGTATTTGTTGTAACAATGTATATATTTGAATGTGGTTGTTTCCGCTAACTTTAGAAGTGGTTAAATCTAATGGTTGGTCACCAGATTTGGCGGACTTGCCAACCTTTTTAATATATATATATATTTTTAAATTCGTTCATGGGTTGTCATTGGGCATTTTCCCACTCCCACATGGAAGCCCATCACTGGGCCATGTGGCAGCCAACCATTGGGCCACGTCAACCATTGTACAATCACCTGCCACATCGACGTACGACCTTCCACATCAGCATATGACCTACCACGTCGTCGTACGGTCTGCCACGTGGCTGTACGGACTGCCACGTGGCGCATTTGTATTGGTCCACAAAATGACCCAAAAATGCCAAATATCAGTGACACGTGGTAGCCTTTGGTGCTGCCACATCACCATGATGACGTCAACATGACACATGTCGCCTCCTGCACATGCCATGTATGTTGTATGGATGTTGACGTCATTCGTATTGATATTGATGCCAACAGTTTGAATTCTGACTCATCCCCCTGCTCACTGAGCTAGGTTGACCAAACTTTGACCGTGAATATTTTTCGGTCCGTAACTCAGTTTGACAAGCCATTTGCGTCGTTGGAAATCTTGCGACGTGCTCTTCACGATGATGTAATTTTAACTGAGTTTTGAGAAATTTGAATTTTTGTCCTTTCTCTTTCTACTGAGGCCATTCTGAGCTTCTTGAGTTGCCTCTATGAGTTCTGAGTTGTCCTTAGTCTTTTCTAGATCCTTTTTGGATCAATAAGCCACCAACCAAATTAGTATTGTTGAATTATGCCTGAGCCTAAAACCCACCATCGGTGTTGAAAAATGCTAATTCGAAATGCCATTATCTCACAAGATCGAGCAAAATTATCATCCAGCGTTTCAAATACACACAACATTGAATGTTATTAGATACCTAATCTTTAGGGATTGATGTACTTTGTAAATATTATTTAGGATAAATATGAAGAGTCATAGGTGAATAAGAAGATTCATTCATACCTCTTTGAAGATGAAACCAAAGGTCACTTCACATTGAATTTATGAATGTATCACGTTAATGCAAATCAATCATCCATGGAGTTACTTATTTTCTCTATCCATACATGTCTGATAGTGGTATTGGAGTTGGTTTTAACCACATGATTCTCTCCTCCCTTAGGTGTTTCATTCCCCCGCGTGTAGAAACATCTCTATGCAAGTTTGTCCCTCAGTTTATTCCCTTTGAGGTATGTTGTTACTCTATCATTCCCTCATCTCTGCGTAGCTATTAGGGTTTCCTATGCAATCATTTGTGCTCCTCCTCTCTCTTAATGATTCTCTGAATGAAATAATTTTTTTCTTAGGGCTCTTTGCGGTCTGGGAGCCATTGTACAATGAATGAATAACATGAGGCAACAAACTAGGCAACATTCTTTAGGTTGGCATGCAAATAAGAAATATGAAGCATAAGGGGTGTAGATCAACACTGGAATCTCCTTTTGTGTCTCTAAAGCTATCAATTAACACCAATTTTGGTTCATTCGGTCGTAGTATCCATTACATTTAAAAAAAACACTTGCAATACGTTGCTCGCAGCTCTAGAGTGCTCTAGATTGAAAAAGTCGAGCCAAGAGAATCCACCATAAGGTATCTGTGAACCTCTCTCCTCTTGAAGCCAAATTGGATCAAGTTGATTTGTTTCTTTTAACAAGTCAAATCCTCAACTGGATCGTTTCCTTTCTCTTTAAAAGTTGATATCTCTACTAGGTCGATTTCTTCCTCGGGATTTGAAATCATTCTCCCCATCCCTGGATTGCCAATGGTATATGGAACCACTTGTACTTTGCTTAAATGAGTGTGATTACCACTCCAAACATTGTGAGTTCCCATTTCTCAAACCAGTGCGAAACCATTCCCTTTGGTTGCGGCTTTGAATAAGGAGCAACATGTCCCTACATATGGCCACTAAGGCAGGGGATGCTAGATTTCTTTTACAACACACTACCTCTCCACTTACATTATCTCCCATCGTGTACCTTGCTCATAAAGGGAAGAATCAATCACATGAATCTTCTATAGGAGAAGGTAGTAAAAGAGGACGTGGAAAGAAGAATTTCAGAGGCAGGGGGGTAGGCATAATCCTCGTGAGAGATTTAATATTCAATGTGTCCATTGCAAAAAGAATAGGTCACATGAAGTAAAGACATGTATAATCCCTTGGGAAAAGATCAAAGACAAGAAAGATCGGAAAGAAGACAAAAAATAAAACATCGGGTTTAGAGAAAGGTAAAGCACTTGAATGTGCTCATTATATTGTTTCCTATTGCAATATTGGAGTAATTGAAGATTTTTTTAACACTTCATTGCTTCTTGGAGAGATGCATGGCTTCTTGACACAGGTGTAACATGCCACATGACCTTCCAGAGAGAATTCTTTGAATATTTCAATGACAATGTAGACGGTATAGTTTATTTTGTAGATAAATCAAATTTGAAACATTCGGGAATTGACATTGTCGGGCTTAAATTGCTTGGATTCTCATATTTTCTTCTGCATGATGTGTTTTATTTTCCTGAACTATGAAGGAACTTGTCGTCTCTTGTGCGCATTCAGTAGCAAGGCCACTCTATTCACATCTTTGGTGAAAAAATTGAAATAAGGAAAGCTTCCAACAACATGGTCGTTGTGACAAGAGTGGAGGATGAAAGATTGTTGAAGTTGAAAGGAACATCTGCTCATGCACAAAATTTTGCACACCTCTCAACATGATGAAGGTACATTGTCATCTAGTGTCTTATGCATGCTATATTTGTCACACTAAGCAATGTGATGCTTTTATCCTTGGAAAACATAGCAGACAACCTTTCCATGATTCCACTTCCAGAGCATGTAGAAATATTTGATTGATACATTTTGATTTGTGTGGCCCCATGCCCATTCCATTTGATAATGACAATAAATATATCATGTCTTTTATTAATGATTACACTAGGATGTGTTGGGTGTACTTGTTGAAAGATAAATCATAGTCTTTTGAAAATTTTAAAAATTTTCATGTATGGATCCAAAATGAAGCACAATTACATATTGGCACTCTCCGTACTGATAATGGAAGATAATATACATCTAATGAATTTGAAAACTATCTTCGCTAACATGGGATCAAGCATCAAACCACAGTTCCATACAATCCTCAACAAAATGGTGTAGCTGAAAGAATGAACATGGATCTCTTAAATATGGTTCGTTTCATGATGTTTTTCAAAAATATGAAATTGATGTTTTGGGTTGATGCAACTCTATGTGCAGTGTATGTGAAAAACATGTGTCCATCTCATGCTCTTGGAAATAAGATTCCATATGAAATGTGGTATGGTTGTAGTTCTTCGCTAAGGCATCTCAGGGTCTTTGGTTCCACCTGCTATGCCTTATTAAATTCCGAAGGATCAAAGAAACATGCTTGATGCAATGAGTTGAGAGTGCATCTTCTCGGTGTACTAAAATACCACCAAGGCATATCGTCTTTACGATGAGGTAAACAAGAAGTTCATTCTTTCCATAGATGTGATTTTTCTTGAATCCTCCAAGAATGACAAAACTGTTGAGCGACATTTTGATCATCTAAATAGATTCACCCATGTAAAGACATATTACGAATTTGATAATGACATTCCACATCTTGAAGGGGTTATCCCTATTTTGGATCAATCTCTGGAATCTCCTTTTGAAACACCATTTCCCCTCATGAAGAAGTTCAAGCCACTTCATTAGAACAGGAAGTTCGTTTGGATGATGTGATTGAGAGGATTGAAAGGTCAAACCTTGATGGAAATGCAACACCATCTCAATTAGTGGAGCAACCTGGATCATCTCAGAAAGGTCCACCAAAGTGGCTCATAAAGACACTTGAAAGTGTTCATCCTGGCGAGGTTGGAAAGACAAGAACCATGAGTTCTACAAGACAAGATGGAGGTGATGTAGATGATATGGATGTTTCATATGATTGTGAATTGAATTTATCTACTAAATTTGAACCAACTTTCTTTGAGGAAGTTGCTTCTCATGATGAGTGGAAAGAAGCCATGCAGAAGGAGTATGATGCTCTCATCAAGAACGAGTATAAATCAAATGGTTCACTTTACAAGCACAAAGCGAGGCTCGTGACAAACAGATTTGTACATAAATAAGGCATTGATTATGAAGAGACTTTTCCCCCCGTAACATGGGCTACCATTCATTCTTTATTTTCCTTGGCAACGTAGAATGGATGGAAAGTTCATCAAATGGATGTGAAGCCTACTTTCTTGAATGGAAACTTGAAAGAGAATGTCTTCATGTCTCATCTAGAAGGTTTTGTTGTGAATGGACAATAACATAAAGTATGCAAACTCATCAAATCCTTATATGCCCTGAAACAAACACCGTGAGCCCGATATGAAAAGCTAACTAAGCACGTTTTGAAATTGAATTTCAAGCACTTTAATCTTGATGATGCAACTCTTCTTGTCACAAAAGTTGGCAAAACTGTTGTATATCTTGTATTGTATGTAAATGATATGTTGATAATAGGGAACAATGAAACCTATATTACATCCATAAAGAAAGAATTGAAGAAAGGCTTTGAGATGACATAATTGGAACATCTTAACTACTACTTGGAAATTGAAGTGACTCAAAATCCAAAGTACATATTCATCTCCCAAAAGAAGTACATTGGAGAATTGTTGAACAAGTTTGGCATGGCTGAGTGTAACCCTCTCTCTACTCCACTAGAACATAATTTGAAGCTCGCATCAAAAGAAGTGAATGAATTTGAAGATGCAACCAAGTACAGACAACTTGTGGGAAGTCTTATCTAACTTACCACCACCAGACCAGATATTTCATTAATTGTTGGGATTCGTTCCAAGTTCACGCAAAATCCTTGTGAAGGACATTGGTTCACTGCAAAAAGAGTTCTAAAATACTTGAAGTAAACTCAAGATGTTGGACTCGAGTATTCTAAGATGAATAACTTCAACCTGATTGGATATCTTAATTCATACTTTGATGGAGATAAAGAAAATGATTGCCAACTTTAGGCTATCTCACGAGTCTTGGATCATCAATTGTCTCCTGGAGATCACACAAATTGTCAGTTCTAGCAGATTCCACAACATAGACAGAAAATGTGGCAATTGCGGAAGAAACAAAGGAGATTGTATGGCTGAGGAGAATACTTGAATATTTGCAGGAGAAACAAGTGATTTTTACTCCTTTTGGTTGACAATACTTCTGAAATCAAATTGGCCAAGAAACTTAGATTCCATGATCGAACCAGGCACATCAACAAAAAGTACCATCTGATTTGATATCATGTAGAGGCCAAGACTATTCACTTGAGACATTGTTTCACAAATGAGAAAATTGTGAACATCTTCACCAAAGCACTTGAATTTTTTTTGAAAAAATAAGAATGATGGTTGGACTCACAAATACTGCTTCGAAATAAAGAGGGGATTGTTACATACCTAATTCTTAGGAATTGAGGTACTTTATAAACTAATCCTTAAGAATTGAAGTACTTCGTGAATATTATTTAGGAGAAATATGAAGTCATAGGTGAATAAGAAGAGTCATTCGAACCTCTTGGAAGATAAAACCAAAGGTCACTTCACTTTGTATTTATGAATGTCTCATGTTAATGCAAATCAATTATCCATGGAGTTACTTATCCCCTCTGTCCATGTCCATACTTGGCCTGACAAATACACTGTCCATGTCCATACTTGGCCTGACAAATACATAAACATGTGAGAAGGTGACTCTAGTCGTATCTCATTACTCATCTTATTGTACATCAAGAATACTTTACAATGTGCCATGTGACTCCATAAATGCTCAAAACATACCATATATACCATTACAATCATGAGATGAATTTGGTTATGAACCTTACCATTGTTAACTATATTCCCCATTTTCATAGTTGCAACTTAATTTACAAAACCATCTACTAATATTATTATACTCCCAAAATAATAAGAATTACTCATCTATCACTAAAATATAACATTTCAATAAAAAAGTGCTATCAACCAAGGCTAGCATATCTCCATGACTCACACAACGGGAAAGGATTACTTTCCCTTTCTTCTATAACTTATGACGTATTAATTTAAAATAAGAGTATTATGTTTAACACTAGTATTGTATGAATGTATTAAGGAATTTATTAGAAAAGGGGAAGGTATTAAAAAAATATATTTTAACTCTAATACTTTAAATTATTAAAAAAAATTATCTTTAATTTTGGTATTTTATATTACGTTGGTAAATCTTTATAAGATAAATATATTTTTTTCTAAATTTATTAAATAAAGATGCTAAACAATAACATTATTAAAACTGTTTTGAAAGTAAAAGTATTTTTAAGTTAGTTTATCATTAAAAAATCTTTATAAGATAAATATTTTTTTTTTTTAATTTATTAAATAAAGATACTAAAAAATAACATTATTAAATAACTGTTTTTAAAGTAAAAGTATTTTTAAGTTAGTTTATCATTAAAGAAACTAAAATGTTATCGAAATCTTTTATATTAATTAAATAAATGTTTTTTCGTAAAGATACTTTTAAGTTTATCATTAAAAAGTAAAGGTGCTCCCACAGGGTTTTGTATTAAATATATGTAAAATGTTTTTAAAGTCTCATAATTCTGAATCAGATCAAAATTTAAGAAAAATAAAATCTATTTACTTATAAAATATTTTGAATATTTAAAAATTGTTGTTATTTATTAAAAAAACAAATATAATAACAAATAAATTAATTTGATTTTTTTTTAAATCAAATATTCCTATCGAATTACCAATCCCCTTCATTAAAAAAATAAAAATCAAATATTCCTATCGAATTACCAATCCCCTTCATTAAAAAAATAAAAATCAAACATACCATATATAAAAGGATAAATTTAACTCATAAATAAGTCCTTTCCAATAAGGATAAAATGATTACAAGGTAATGATTCTCAATTAGGTAATGATTCTCAATTAAATAAATAAACTCTTAACAAAGTGCGTTGTAATTTCTTCGATGTTGGATTTGAAAAGAGAGCATCTCGGTAATTCTGAGATACAGCTCAATCAAAACTGTCCCTTCAAACAAGCAGAGCCATAACATTTTTCTATTTTTCTGGTGGCCAGTGGCTAACGAGCAATAAAATCCTTGTGGCTCCACCTTATTTTTTAACTATTCTGGGCAAAATCATTGAAGAAGGAATAGTATTAAAGCAAACATCACAACATTTAATATAATCATGGTAAAAATTGCCAATGGTGAATCAAAATCAACTTATCCATGCTGATGGGGTATTTGATACGGGGTATTCAAACTGTTTTATATTTATTGAAATTTAGTTGATGAAGAATTGCTGAAATGGTAAGTTCTATTGCTAAAATTTCCGACTAAATTTTGATCAAATAAAAAAAGAGCATAATATTAAATGAAGAAAACCATGAAATACAGGACGATATAATAACTGCATATCCTTCAAAAGCAAATCACGTGACTTTTTGACCGGGTGACCAACTCTCTCCACACATTATTCTGATAGTCAGACCAATAAATGTAGTACATCTCATAGTAGAGCAGCATGGAAAAATAAAGGCAAACGGTCGGAGAATTATTTGGTTGTTTGGCTTTCAAGATGCGCATTCTGACTGTTACTGCAAAGCCAAAAATACAACCCATTCTCTTTGCATAAAGAGATCACAAGTGCTTTTTTAAAGCAGAATGATGGTTCAAAGAAATGTCTCTTTCCCATTCCCTTTTGGTCCACTAAAATAACCGGAGGTTATATTGGTGATTTCTGACGCAAAACCACTCATAGATTGAATAATCTAGATGTAATAGAGATTTTCGAGGTTGCTAAATCTATTTTTTTAATCCTACTTTATTTTTTAAGCATCAGCTCATTATTTAGCGTGAGTAATCAATATGGTTCACAAACATAAAAATATTTGGGAAATCAATATGGCTGACAAAGTACAAATTGCACCCTAACACTATAGGGGAATGTAAGCAATCAATATGCTTTATAACAAAAGTACAAATTGCAACCTGCCACTGTAGAGCTTTTTTAACCAAAATAGGCAAATGCCTACAAGCCATCCATCCATTCCAAAAATGCAAAACAAATAGGTATCAGAATCACCTCTATCTACCACTTCTACAATGAATTTAACCTGTGCATAAACAGCTAAGACAGATTGGTCTTGGGAATTTAACTGTAGCCTCGTCAAACAGCATTATCCATGAATAAATTATAGTTTTGTAAACCCAATAAAGGGTTCTTCTAAGCTGTCAGTACTATCCGATAATACAGAATAGTATTTTAATATCCAGACATTGTGTAATCCCAATAAAGAGTTCTTCTGAGCTGTCAGCACTATCCAAATAAAAAAGAATAGTATTTTAATCTCAATAAAAAAGAATAGTATTTTAATCTCAATACAGAGTTCTTTCTAATCGGTAGTAGTAGAATTTTAATGTCAATACAGAGTGTAATCCCAATAAAGAGTTCTTCTAAGCTTCAGCATTATCCAGTAATATAGAATAGGCTTTTAATCTCTTTAATACAGAGTTCTTTGGAATCTGTGGGTAAACATGGGTGAGTAGAGTTGCATTTGAACAATCTTTCCAGCTAAAATAAAAGAAAAAAAACCCGCAATAAACTTAAAATTAGCCAGAAGAGACATTAGAAACAGCAATCAGAGAATTTGAAAGAAGACGGATTTTATAAGCAATACAGATATCTTGCAAGGTTAGCTCGTGCAATAGTCAGGAAGTGTGTAAGCCTCATCAGCTCAATAAAGGAAAAAAGTGTGCTTAAACTTAAGGTAGCCAGCAAGACTCCTAAGACAGAATGAGAATATAAGTCAGATATACATCAAGTTACATTTGAGCAGCAGTAAGCCTCATTTGGCTAAATAGCTAGCATACATGCATTTTACATTTGAGTAGCAGTAAGCCTCATTTGGCTAAATAGCTAGCTAGCATACATGCATTTTAACCTGGAAACAATTAAGCATCATGAGGGATAAAAACTATCAAATAAGTATCAAGAAAGATTAAAAAAAACACAGTAAGTATCAAGAAAGATTAAAAAAAACACAGTAAGTATCAAGAAAGATTGAAAAAAAAAACTATCCATTCAGTATCCAGTATCAAGAAAGATTTAAAAAATCTCAAGAAGGATAAAAAATCTGAGAATCAATTAATTACTAATAGGAATCAAAACCCTGAGCTCTTAACACAGAATCAATTAAACACCAAACACCAAAAGGGATAATAAAAAACTTCAAGGTGCATTAATCCAAAATTAAAATGGATTTATCTTCAATTTTTATTTGTTGGGATAATCGATATATATATTTGTGGGGATAATTGATATATATTTTACACAAAGAAGACCCGGAATCAATTAAACACCAAGAAAAATCAAAAACTTCAAAGTGTGTTGCTCCAAGGTTAAGATGGATCCATATTCGTTTTTTATTTACTATTTACTCGGCTGATCAATATATATTACACAGAGAAATAAGATGAATCTATGCTTGTTTTTTCATTCCTGGGCTGATAAATATATATTACACAGAGAATTACAAAGACAAGGTAAAGAAGAAATTACAGAGACAAAGTAACGGGGATCCCCCATCCGGGCTGTAGGGTCTTGGCCAAAAAAATGATGCAAGGTAGCTATGGCAGCATCACAAATCACTGGCAAGTGCAACACTTAAATTAAACTAATTCAATGCTTATGCACAAAGACATTTTGCTATTAAAGTGCTTAGTATTTATTGCTTTTGACTTGCATCATTCCAGCAATGCTGTTACATCCTCTCTAAAATGTGAAAATGTGAGACGGATACAAACTAAAAAGAAGACTGGCCATAAAAATGACGGACTTCATTGGATCGAAGTAAAAGCAATGCTGTTACATCCTGCTGTTACATCCTCTCTAAAATGTGAAAATGTGAGACGGATACAAACTAAAAGGAAGACTGGCCATAAAAATGACGGACTTCATTGGATCGAAGTAAAAAAAAATATGAATTGTTGTATAATCAAGGCTTTTAGCCCTTTGATACAAATAACCCAGCAGTCCCATACCACCAAAAGCATATAACTCTTAGGGAAATATGGTCCCCAATCAAGCTTGCAATGAAGAACAATGTACATCAATTAAGAACTGCAACGCGAAAACAAAGATTTGTTAAAAATCGAAAATCAGGAATATACTTGATAGAGTGTCTTGCAAAGCTGATCCAGGAGGAGGAGCTCTTCCTTGAAATTTAGCCTTTCGAGATCCTTCCGGGGACACCATAATAGCTCAAATACCATTTCACAAACTTCTTCAGGCCAGTTTGGAGGTCCGTGGTAGGCTGGTAGCCAAGCTCTGTGTGAGCGAGACTGACATTAGCATGGGTGAAGGGCACATCTCCATTACTGGGCATGCTGATAATATTTTTTTTAGCCTTCACCTTCAGCAGCCTCTCGAGTATGTTTACAAGATCCGGCACAGAAACAGGTGAAGTGTTGCCAAGATTGTAGATTCTAAGCTGAGCAGGACCCTTCTTCTTCCCTCCACTGCCAGTACTCTTCTTTGCAGTATCCAATGCCGCAACACATCCTTTCGCAATGTCATCAATGTAAGTGAAATCCCGAGCCACGTCGACTTTATTCAGACCTTGGTAGACATCAATGCTCTTGCCCTGAAGAATATCCTTTGTAAAAAAGAAATAAGCCATATCAGGCCTACCCCAGGGGCCATACACAGTGAAAAAACGTAGTCCTGTTATAGACAGCCCATAGATATGATTATATGTATGAGCGATCTCTTCTCCAGCCTTTTTCGTTGCGGCATAAAGACTTGCAGGCTGATCTGTTCTATCACTTTCTGAGAATGGAACCTTCGAATTCAACCCATATACAGAACTGGARGATGCCCATACAATGGCAGGCTGGGGGTTCGCRGACTTACAAATCTCAAAGATGGTGACCAATCCAGCAATGTTGCTGTGTACATAGGAATTAGGGTTTTGCATTGCATACCTCACACCTGCCTGGGCAGCCAAATGCATGACATGAGTAAAGGGCACCACATCAAACAGTTTTTTCAGCAATGGGGCATCGTTAATATCTCCTTCCACCACAAACACCCCCTGCTTATCCAGCAAACCCTGGCGAGCTCTCTTCAGAGATTGATCATAATAGTCATTGAAATTATCTAAACCTAAAACCCCATCCCCTCTTCTCTTCAAGGCCAGAGATACATGACTACCGACGAAACCCGCCGCGCCCGTGACCAGAACAACGATCCCTTTCTCCGTCTTCACGCGGCACGAATACCTCACGCGTTTTTCCCAATCATGTCCACCCCAGTGCGGAGTGCTGAGAAGCCTTCTCGTCTCTACAGGGGAAGAAGATCTCATGAAGAAAATCACGATCAAACCCACAACGACAACTGTCCAGAAGAACAATTTCGCCACAGAGCTCTGCCATCGAGTACTCCCTCGACCGAAATAGATATTACTTCTCTCCATCTTCACCTTACCCGGGGTCGAAGGAAAGGCATCGGGGTTTGAATGTGAACTGAAAGAAGACATTGTGAAAAAAGCTCAAATCGACACCAAATCGAAATAAATCACCAGGTGAATCAAGCGATTATTTCTTCAAATCCGAGTCTTCCGGCAGCTCTTTAAAACACCTTGCCTCTGCAACGAAAAAATAGCACCAAAATCAGCAACAAGAGGTCAGCAGGTCGAATCTTCCAAAGTACTCCAATAATAGTATACCTTTCCTATCTGAAGATCTTTATATAATAAACACCCATTTGCCAATAAAAGGTCAACAGTTCGAATACCATTCTTAAATCTTATAATATTAAAAACCCAGGAAGCTTCGTCGCCATCCAAAACTTATACACCATACTGTATCGAAAACCTAAATTGCAGTTGAAATTTATTCATGGGCGGAATATGCTATTTATTAAACATTTTCCCATATACAAGATAGATAAATCAAATCTCAGACGGATGGAAAAAAAGATTTAGGCGTGTCGAACGGCAATCAGGTGTGATCCTCTGATACCGCTAGAACAGATCGGGACTTAAGCAATCTAAACTCGGACTCGGCTCTCTCTTGGAGTTACACAGAGTCTAAGCAATCTAAACTCGGACTCGGCTCTCTCTTGGAGTTACACAGAGTCGTTGCGTGATGGATCCGAGCATTTTATTTCATATTTACTGAGAGTTCTGTGCGCGTATTACTGTCCTGGATAACAGAAAATGTAGACTAATACGAGAAGAAAACAAACGAAAAACGAAGAAAAAGAATTCATACCAGCAATTGCTCCCGGGTACTTGTTGAAGCTCGAATCGAGAAGAGAAGAAGCTCTGCCCACAATCATCCCCGTAAGAGAATAGGACGTGCTGGTTGTTATAGCTGATCGGATTGGAATCCGTCCAACCCACCAATGCTGCTGAGGCTACTATATTCGCTGCACTGCAGATGGCCCTTAATTAGATCAGGATGGGAAGCGGTGGGAAGATCGGCGGAACCTTCTTTTGGAACCTGCTGCTGCGTGGATGAGATCACCGCTCCGGGTTCCAACTCTTAACCCCGGTGACAATTTCGAAAAACAAAAATAACTGAAATTAATTAATTGTTTATTATTTTATTATGTAAAAATGACAACGTGGAGTGAAGTGTTTTTTATGTAATTCAAACTAAATAAAATAAAATAAAATATGATAATATGTTTAATTATAAAACTTGGAATTTTTTTTAAGGTTATAATTTTTTTTAAGATTTATATTTTCTATAAAATTAAATTGTTTGTAGTGTTTGATATATTTAGTTGTGAGAAAATTTTATAAGATTTTTATTTTTATTTTTGGAATATTTGAACATGGGGTAAATTAACTATTAGTTATAATAATTATTAATAACTTTGAAGACTTCAACTAAATTTAATTTAAAATTGTGATCAATAACTTACTTATAAAAAAAAGTCTAAAAAATTTAACCGATTAAACTAACTCTTAAAAAACAATATATAATACAAACCTAAACATTAATTATATATTAATTAATATTAAAGAATTTGATACATTAAAATACTTAACTTATTTTTCATGACGTACCGTAATGTAATATCCCAAATCACAACCAGTTTAGATGATGGGATGTAACGAATAGAATTTGGATAATGAAGCTGAAAGGACAGGTGTGTCCGGTGGGTAATTCATTTTGTCGTTGTCATTATTATTATTATTTATATAGAATGTAAATTATTTTAATATAAATTATATAAATAAATGGTGTCCGTATATTTTGGCTTGGATTTATTTTAAGTAGAATGTTCAAGTTTGGATTCTGTTTGAAATCTTTGACACGTGTGCGCCGGCCAAACTTGCTTTCCACTATCATGTAACGTAAATGTTGATATGTCTACGCCCGGCAAACGTGCTTTCCACTATGATGAAATGTAATTTTATTAAAGGAATTTATAAAATCTAATATATTAAATTAATAAGAAAATTTTTAATAATTGTTTTATTAAATTTAAATGTAATTTAATAAAAAGAATATGAATAATTGTTTAACGTTTACTAAGATTGTATTGGTTTTTCGGATTTTAAGAGGGTAGGTGATTACTTGTTATTTTTTAGAATTTTGTTTATGTGTTGGAAAAGCATTAAGAGAAGCTTTCCAAGATCACCATACTTTTGTTGAGTTAAGAAGTTAAAAAGGTTGGTAGTGTGACAAATATTTTGAAAATGAGATTTAATATGGGTATAGGCTGAACAATCTAAGAGAAAGTGTTTTTCATCTTCAACCTTCTTAGTGTCACAAAGGTGATACACTCTTTCATCC
>SNQJ01S0063644.1:31717-45550 GCA_010110895.2 Picea sitchensis
TTTTTTCTTTACACTTGGCAAAACATATAGATAATTTTGATCTTCTAGATTAGGGTTGATTACATCCTTATAATACCTTAATTTTCTTTTTTCCTTTAAAGATATTTATCAGACCACATTTTCTCCTTAAATTTTGATTTAACATTTTTTTAATAGTATTTTTATTCTGCAAAATGGTGTCTTTAGTCAAGACCGTGGATCTTTATGCCATCCTCGCTTAAGTAGATGGTGGTTATGACTAGATTTTAAAACAATTTTAGGAAGTCTCTTGTCTTTTATATTGTTTAACTTATTCGTATACATTAGGTATCTAGTTATAACCATATTCTCAATGGAGAAAGACTTATTTCTAAAAAGAAGATAGAATAAATTATTGAAGAAAGAAAAAATATATTTTTCTATATAAAACTAGTATGCTTTGTTAATGAATTATGAAAAATTGGTATGTCTTGGTTATTAATTGTTAAAAAGAATGGTTATCCTTTTCACTTGAATCTCATTGTTGCTTTATATATTTACGATTTATTCTTGGAATAAGGAAAAATATATTTACGATTTATTCTTGGAATAAGGAAAAATGGAGAAATTTTTCACATGTATTTTTAATAAATTAAAAAAAAAAAACTTAACTATCAAATAATACTACCACCATGGTGTTCCTATCTTCTAGAATTGGACGTTGAGGGCAACGTGATGTATGTGAATCTTTTAAGGAAGTGGAGGATCTTTTTATTTAGTTTGTAGGGCCATATGATGCAATTGGCAAGGCTTAACATAAATATAATATAATTAATCTTGAATATTAAGAGTGTATAAATAAATTCTTGTTAAGGAGTAAGTGTTTCGCCTTCTCGGTGAAGAAAAATAAATAAATAAATATAATAATTAAGGATTTTATAAAAAAAATATAATAGTTAAGGATTTTATAAAATATATATATATAATTTAAGAAAAAAGATAAAATAGTTAAAGATTTTAAATATATATATAATTTATTTAAATTAAAAATTAATTTTAATTTTATTAATTTTAAATTCAATAAATATATAAAATAATTTTGAAATAAAAATTAACAAAAAAAATTATAAAATAATGATTTGTGATTATCTTTAATGATAAGTTTATGTGATTAATCTTTGCCCAATTATGGTGAGAAAATATGATTATGACTTTGTTGTTTCATAGGTAGAGTAAAGTAAAGATGATAAGACCTTGGTTGTATTGAGAGAAGTGAGTATATTTTACAACCTAGGATGAAAGTGATGTTGTATGTTTATGTTTAATATTAACATGACATATGATATAAGTTAGACTATATAATATTTATGATAATGAGAGATTGGGTTGCATTTTACAACTTAGTGTAAGATAGATGTGCAATGTCCATGTCTAATATTGATGTGATATTTGGTATAAGTCAATAAAATATAATATATAATTAAAAAAATAAAATAAACAATAGCAACTCAATATTACTAGACGTATAACATTACATCAGTGATTATATATCAATGCATTTGAAATAAAATGAATGTGAATAAGAAAATTTATGAAAGAATACCAAACATTAACACACACATACACACAAGAGAGAGGGGACTCATGTCAAAGTAGCGACTATGGTGAATAGCTTAGGTTTAGAGTTTTAGTTGGAGGTTTCATGTGGTCTTTCATGGGGCTTCTATATGGTGGCCACTAGTATGGTTTCTCTATAAGGGCAAGAGCAATGTCACCTCAGTGGCTATGGGTTTGGCTTCAGAGCGCCAATTATGGTTGTTAATCTGTGGGGTTATGGTGTTGGCAACTTCTCCTCATAACGAGGTTTGGTTGGGGTTTCTCAAGCACTACTTACCCTTGTGGAGTAATTCAATGGATGATGGTTCATGGTGTTGTGGTTTCTAGAGAGACCCAAGTGATGGTGAAAATATTTGAAGGTCCTCTTAATGCGATTGTGGTTTGGGCAAAGGCATTTGGTTGTGATTCTATTCCAACTCTTTCCTTCCTCTCTAGTTTTCTACTTGCTCAGACCTTAGTCTCAGACCCTACTTTTTTTAGGTTCTTTTTCTCTATGTAGAAGTCTTCGTTTATTTAGATTTTTGATATAGAATTTCACAATCTTCTTTATTCAAGTTCCTGCTATCTAGTTAAGTTATTCTATGTTTTTTAAAGCTCAAGCTATATTGTAAACACTTTGTTATTTTTATGTAAATATTGATTCATATAACATATTAAAAATATATAAATTTTCTCATATATATATGATGATGATGATGATTAACGTCCACTAAATCTAATTAATCTAAAAGTTCGAAGCACAATTTCCAAATTTCATTATAGTTCCAAATTAATCTAAAAGTTCGAAGCACAATTTCCAAATTTCATTATAGTTCCAAAACTACAAACTAACCATCACAACACACTAACATATATATATATATATATATATATATATATATATATATATATATTCCCTTAAATATGAAATTAAAATAATCTATTATAATCTAAATACAATAATGATATCCTATCAAACAATCATGATCCCCTACTTTATATAGGATATTGATATTACATTTATGAAAATGTATGTTTGGTATTTTGAGGTCCATATACATATAATGACTTTTATGTTTATGTGCCAATTGGTTCTTTTAAATTAATATAATTTTATCGTATGCTTAAGTAGTAGATTCTTAAGTAATTATTAAAATTATTAAAATAATATTAATATAATAATAATTTGATTAGTAGCAATGGTTCACCACCACATTCGAAATATTATTATTTATATTTTGATAATTAAAAGAATTATTTAAAAAATAAAAGGGTCTTTATACTTTAAAAAGTCGGTGGGCACGATGTGCAAAATTCATAAAATATAATTTCATCTTAGTTGTTAATTAAGATTTCAATGGTGAAAACCAAATTTAGCAACGATTCTTGTGTGCCACGAGGCACAAAAACCACTATATAATTATCAGTAACATGTAACGGACACCGAGGGTCAAAGATGCCATAAATAATAACTTGCACCAAGAGGACACCAAGGGTCAAAGATGCCATAAATAACATGGACCAAGATCTATGTGGATCTCCTTTATATATTGGATTTTTTTTATGTGTAAAAGTTTATTGGGATAAACATTAACAATCAGGTAATCTTAGTGGTATTTTTGGAAAATGTTGTTGTCTAGTTTTTTTTTTAACAAAGACTTTGTTATATACAGTGGTTAATATTTATTGATAATTGAAATATGTTTACACTTTTAAAAATAAGATTTATTTTTTTTCACAGAAAAAAAACAGATCTATTGTTATTTTATTAGAATCAAGTGTTTTTTACATATTATAAAAAGATTTATATGATTTATAGATCACTAGTGTTTCTCAAAGTCTAGATATTCGTAATAAACTATATGTAATTTTCGTACATAATTGTTATTGTATTTTGTCAATTGTTTACATATCAAAAACTTTTCATTAAAAAAAAAACTGTAATCTTCCTTATAGTGTCTAGTTACATTGTAATGTAACATTTAGAAGATCAAAAAGTGATATGTATTTACAACATTTTCTTTGAATATCTCCTCATAATAAAACCAACCCAGGGGGTTGTCCAAAGCTTTTTTGGAGAGTTGATCTGCCACTGTATGGATTTTTCTATGTATATGCATGAAATGAATATCTTCAAACCCCTCATTTAAGCATCTTATTTGTTCTTTCTAGTTGTGTAGGTAGATCAGGTTTAGATTTGAGCTGTCATTAATCCAGTCAATAGTCACTTTGGAGTCACCTGCAACCATCAAATTTCTTATGGATAGTCTCTGTGCAAGGAAAAGAAGTCCCCAAAGACCCAAAATTTCTGCCTTCATATTATTACCTTTACCTCCTGCAAAGTGTGCTTTGTAACTATGATCAGAACTTGTTTTTATATAAATACCAGCACCACAATTATCATTTACAGCAACGCCATCAAAGAAACTTATTGGTTTATCATCAAAATAGACTCGGTTGAGGATGAAATCAATTGTGTTCACTTCTTTTGTTCCTTTAAGTTCTTTAATATCAAGTAGAATCCTGGTAATTGTTCATGAGTCCTCTCTTTGCCAATTCTCAAACAAAATTGTGTTCCTATGCTTCCAGATTCTCCAACTAACCAGAAAGGGGATATATCTCATCCTTGGGTAGATTGTAAACCAATGTAGTAGATTATCTTCCATAGTAGAATGTTCCTAGGCATCTGAAAACTTGAGAGTGCATAAAATTTATTTCCATATATATTATGTGTATTCACAATGAATGAACGGGTGATCTGTTGTCTCATCATCCTTGAGACAAAGACTACAAACAAAAGGTCCAATATGTCCCCTTTTTCTAAAATTTGTGTCAGTGAGGATACGGTCCTTCAAGCATAACCACATGAAACAAATAATTTTTCTTTGTATATTAACTCTCCAAATAGCTTTATGCCACCAACAAGAAACCTCATTATGTGAATTACTAGCAATGCATTGATATGCTAGATTTGCAGTAACTGTTCCAAAATCCTTGTTCCATGACCAAACAATTTTGTCATTTGAGCTATTTAGTGAAATTTCGTTGCTCTTCAATTTTGTTATGTAGTTGGTATGTTCATCTGACAGAGCTCCTAATAAACCTAGCTAGTTGGCACTTATCCAAATTGTAGAAATGTTGTTTATGCTTGTTAAGGTTGCTTGTGCAATGGAAAAAATACAATGATTATTGAGGAACTGAATTAAAGGAGCTGAAAGTTTATAGGATGAAAAATCTCCTATAAAAGGATCCTTACCAATTATAACTTGATTACCACTCCATATTTGACAAGCAAGCCATTGTTTAATGACATGAAAAGAGCCCATATCATTTTTCCAAATAATAGAGGCATTAGGGCACTTGAAGTTTCCTTTTCGAATCCAAGAAGTCAAGTCGTCTCCTTTTAAGTATTTGCCTTTAAGAATATGACTCCATGGACTATTTCCAAAGATCCCTCTCCAACAAGATTTAGCAGCTAATGACTTGGCAATCCAGAAAATGTTCCTAATACCCCAACCACCAAATTCTTTTGGGATGGCAATGTTTTGCCATTTGGATAAATGAAATCATGTTGTTTTGTTTGCTCCTCTCCATAAAAAGTTTGCCATAAGTTGTTGAATTTTGTGTAATGTATAGGCGGGAACCTTTGCTAAACTGAGCCAATATACAGGAATACTTTGGAGCACAACTTTCACTAAAACTAATCTTCCTCCAAGGGAGAGCCACATAAATGTCCAGTTATTAATTCTCTTTGCAATCTTTTCACTTAACCAATTCCAATCCACAACTCTTTATCCATTAGGTTTTAAGAAGAAACCTAAAGATTTCATACCTTCCTCAAGATTTATGCACTGTATGTTGAAATCTGAGGAAATTCTTTGTTTAATACTGGGATCGATGTTTTGTGTTAGGACAACTGATTTATTACAGTTTACCTCCATGCCTGAAGCTGTACAAAAAAGAGATAATATGGATTTGAATTCCAGCCAGTCCTTATAATTCTTGTCACCAAGGATTAAGACATCATCTACGAATAGAAGATGTGACACATAATTTGAGATGGCAACTTTAATCCCATGGAAGGATCCTTCAACAATAACTTTCCTCATTAATTTGCTAAGGCATTCAACAACCAAAAGAAATAACAATGGAGATAGGGGACAACCCTGTCGTAAGCCGCGAAATTTTTTGAAGAATTCCATGGGAGAACCATTAATTAAAACAACTGAATCAATAGAGGTAATGCAGGCCATGCTCCATTGGGAAATCTCCCAACTTAATCCAATCTGAGTTAACATTAACCTGAGGAATTGCCAGCTTACCTTGTCGTAAGCTTTTTTCAGATCCATCTTGAGAATAATGGTGCTTAGATTCTTTGTCTTAGTAGAGTGTAAGCACTCTTGAGCTATGCCAACAACATCGAAGATTAATCGATCCTTTAAGAAGCCAAATTGTTCATGAGAAATACAAACTGCTAATTTTGATTTAATCCTTGTGGCAATAATTTTTGAAATGACTTTGTAAACAAAATTACAAAGTGCAATTTGCCTGAAATCATGAAAACTCCCTGGTTTATTAACTTTGGGAATAAGTGCAAAGAAAGTGGCATTAAGTGAGCTAGGAATAAAACCAGAAATTATGGATTCTTCAACAGCCTTATGAAGATCTTCCCCCAAGACTTCGAAAAAAGACTGAAAAATTTCTTGAGTCCAACCATCAGGGCATGGACTTTTGTCTTTTGGCATCTTGAAAACAGTTTATTTAACTTCATCAATCGAAATTGCTTTTCCAATCTCAACACAATTTGAATCATTAAAGAATTTTGGCATGTGTGCTAGTACCTCGATCTCCCTGCGAGGATCTTCAGTTTCAATGGGGATGAATTGGGACTTGAAGTGCTTGAAAGTTATCTGCTTGATTTCTGATTCAGACAAATGTAGGATTCCTGATTCATCTTCAATGTCTCAAATTGTATTATGTGATCTCCTCATAGTCGTGTATTTGTGGAAAAATGTAGTGTTTTTGTCTCCACTACTGAGCCAAATAGCTCTACTTCTAAGTCACCAAGTATTTTCTTCCACCGCAAGAATCTTATCTTTTTCCTGTTTTAGAACGTTAAGAAGGTCCAGGTCATCTTGCTGAAAAACCTGTGACGGATTCTTGTCAAATAAATCTGCCATCCTAGATTCAATACGTATCAAATTAGATTGTAACTGAGCTTTCTCTTCCCTCTGCCAAAGGATCACCGCTTTTTTTAACTGCTTTAATTTTGAACACATAAGTTGTATATTGGAGGATTCCGACCAGTTACTCATAGAAATCCACGTTTGTTTAATGAGAGAAAAAAAAATCTTGGTCCTTTATCCATGTGGAATTAAATTTGAACGATGTCGTAGTTTTCTGAGAGAAAGTATCAAGTTGAAGGCAGATTGGATTATGATAAGATATGGTAGAGTTAACTACCCAAGATCTAATCTTATTGTTGTTGTTGAAAAAAGTGTCGTCAAGGAGGAAGCTATCCAGTCTCTTCATAATACCAACGGACCCTGCTCTGCCATTCCGCCAAGTAGGAGAAAATTTAATAGGCTGGACATCCACTAGACCAGAGGAATGGAAGAGATTTGTGAAGAAATCGGTAAGAGGGTCTAATTTGGCCAAATCTCCCCAAACTTCCCTCGACAAAATTGTAAAATTGAGATCTCTGCCTACAATCATGCCTTCTTCATTCAAGAAACCAAACTGAAGAATGGGAAGCCAAAAAAGTTCCATGTCCTTATAGGGTGCATAGAAATTGAGCAATTTAATTTTAACTATTGAAAAATTAGTCATACCTTCCAAATATATACCTACAAGGGTATCAAATGCAGAAACATCAACAAAGGTTGGATTCCAACCACTCAACAATCCACGGGAGCGTCCACTAGGATTCAATGCCACAACATTCCAAGAAGGTGCACATTGGAGGAAAAGTTTGATCATCTTGTCACTATTAAATAAGGTCTCTTGGAGGAAAACAATATCAGGTTTGACATGAGAAAAAATATCTTTGAGGGAAGTAAGTTTATATGTTCCCCCCATCCCGCGAATGTTAAGTGAGAGGATAATCATAAGGGAACCTGGATAGACGACATGCTTGCTCTAAGGGTCGGAGAGGAAGTCAAAACAGGACCATTAACAAAGGAACTAGGGAGGGACAGAGTCTGCGGATGGTCGACATCAAGTAAAAGAGGATCTAAAACACCGAAGGAGGCTAAACCTCCCTATGTAGCTCTTGGTGGAGCTTTTGATATACAGGCTATGGTTTTTTTCTGGATTGTGACGTTAGAGCATAGGGAGGCAGAGGGTAGAAGTGTAGATTGATTATAAACAGATAAAGGTTTAGGAGAAAGGCCAATCACAGATCTAGGAAAGTTGTCTAGGGGAGGTTCTGTAGGGCCGGTGAGGGGAGGGGTAGAAAGGTCACAAGCCTTAGAGAAACGACCATTGTCAAGCAAAAAGGGGTCACTGTTAACAATAGTAATTTTTGCACGGTCTAAAACAGAAGAAGGCGCAACATCCAGGGGCGACATCATTAGATGGGAGGGGGGACTGTTTATGACCAGAAGGGTCGAGATCAATACCACATGGTTGTTGAACAAGCTTATCAATTGACTTATCTAGATTCTTCAAAAGAAGGTCCCTGAAATTATCAAAGATATCTAAAACCCACTTTTCGTGACAAAGCAGGTAATCAATTTCATCCAGAGAAAGATTGTTAAAAAAGGAGGGGAAAAACAAGCGCATCTTACCTAGAAAAGAGCCACGGTCGAAAGGGCCAACACCAGAAGCTTCAGAAACTACAAAATCTGTTGAAGTAGGCTTGAGGCTTTGTGACTGCATTCTGGTATGTGGACAAGTAGACTTAAGGTGACTTGTTTTCCAGCAAGAATGGCACTGGAAAGGTTCCTTCCAAAAGTCGACAGCGTGAATGAAGTGAGAATCTCCGATAGTGACATCAATAGAATCAGGAAGACCTTTGTCAAGGTCTAGTTATACTAAGATCCACACTAACCTCTTGTTATGATGACGAAAATTCGAATGGACCAGAACTCTAAAGGAAAATCCGAAAGAAGCATCCAAAAGCTTCCTTTTGTGAAGTTCTCCAGAAATGGACTGAAACCTGGAAACCACCTCTTCAACATTAGGAATCTTTTACCAAAAATCCACGGCGAGCCCAAAATGCGCAGTAAATCACTTTCAGACAAAAAGTGGAAAACCATCCAGTGGTTTGAAAGTAAATTGAATCTGGGGCAGTACCCTAGAATGGGCTTCTAGTATGATAAAATCCACTCGGACAGTTGGGGAAAATTCATCTTAGCATAATATAAATTACCAACAAGTGCCTTCTCCAAGAGGCCTAACACTCTTTCCATAGATAGATCCCGACCAAGAATACAACTAGGTTTATCATCGCGAGTCTTCTAGCATTTCTTCTTTTGGTTATGACGGACCAACGCACCCACAGAGCGATTTCATTCGACTCCTTTACAAGGAGAGCGAGTGGATCGTGTAGCAGGAAACAGAAGTGAGGGAACATTGCAAGGAAAGGAAATGGGAGGAGGAATGGCATCGACCGCGTAAGGATAAGGATTAAGGTGTTGGACTACCGAGGAGCTCGTGGCGGGCACGTGAAGTAAGCCAGGTGGGCTAGTAGTGACAAGAATGGAATGCACCTATCAAACATAAGGATGGGTATTTAACGTTGGCTTAAAGGCACTGACAACATTAGGGCTAGGATGTCGGGAAGGTGGGTCAACCGTCACTGCAAACGAGAGAAAGGTTTGTGATGGAGGCACCACCTATCATTGGCAGTCATAAAGAAACTTCTATGTCTCATAAGCAATAAAGAGGTCATATTTATCCCATAAGGCATCCTCGTCAGCCTAGGTAAGGTCAATATTAGTGGGCATTAAAACAAGGACATTGCCACCTCTCCTCGAAGGCTAGAGCCACTGCATCACAGGGAAGCGACAAATACCTGGTAGGGATGCTCCACGTCGGCTAAGGGAAGTCAAAAATCAAAGGATATCCATGATGTCAAGGAAGAGGCAGGGAGGATCGGTGCCATGTAGAAGATCATGTACTGAGGTCTCTAAACGGGCCCTATGGGACTGAGTAATCCATGCCTCGATGCATAGTTTGTTGTGGAAACCCTATCACCGTGGAAACACTAATCTTCCCTCCATAGTTGTTGTGGAAACCCTATCCCAGTGGATGTTATGGTGGTTAGTATTTACTATTAATTGGAATATGTTTACCCTTTTAAAATATTTATATATGACTATGAGATGTTAAAGTTTTAAAAGTTAATATGATATTATAAGTGTTTTTTTTTAATATATAAATTTTAATAAAATAATTTGTTAAAGTTTTAAAAATTAATATGCTATTATAAGTTTTTATTAAGAGTACATAAATTTTAATAATAATAATTATTAGATTTAATTTAGTTAGATGTTAAATTTATATATGGAATACTTTTGTTTATATATATATATATATTTCAAGGAAATGTACTATGATTATGAGGTTTTGCTTCGGAAGAATGAATCAATAGAATAACAAGTATGATAAACTTATATTTAATTCTAGATTAATTAAGTTAACTTTCAAAACTATATGATGATGATGATTAACGTCTATTGAGATCGAATTGGTCTATCAGACCTTAAGAGGGTAAGGTATTACTTGCAATTCTTTGGAA
Organism: Picea sitchensis; assembly: GCA_010110895.2. Taxonomy (NCBI): domain Eukaryota; kingdom Viridiplantae; phylum Streptophyta; class Pinopsida; order Pinales; family Pinaceae; genus Picea; species Picea sitchensis. The sequence goes on from SNQJ01S0063644.1 coordinate 42,015, forward strand.
TTTTGTTTTTGTGCTCGAAAAGCATTAAGAGAAGATTTCCAAGATCATCATAGTTTTGTTGAGTTAAAAAGTTAAGAAGGTTGGTAGTGTGAAAAATATTTTGAAATTGAGATCTAATTTGGGTATAGGTTGGAAAATCTAAGAGAAAGTGTTTTTCATCTTCAACCTTCTTAGTGTCAAAAAGGTGACACACTCTTTCATCCCATGGCATTTTAGGAATTGACCAACGCCCAGTTTCACTATGGAGCTCATGCAAATTTGTTTTTATCTTATTGATGCTTAATTTTTTCTTTACACTTGTCAAAACAAAGATATAATTTTGATATTCTAGATTATGGTTGGTTACATCCTTATAATACCTTAATTTTCTTTTTTCCTCTAACTCTTTGTCACACCAAATTTTCTCCTTAAATTCTGATTTAATGATATTTTTAATAGTATCCTTATTCTGCAAAATGGTATCTTCCATGATTCCCCAATGGCTTAGCCAAGACTAGGCATCTTTATGCCATCCTCGCTTGAGTCGAAGGTGCCCATGACTGCATTTTGAGCCAATTTTAGGAAGCCTATTGTCTTCCATGATGTTTAACTTGTTCTTATACATTAGATATATAGTCATAGTTCTGCTTTCAATGGGGGAAGGCTTTCCTCTAAGAGGAGGATGGGATAGGGCGTATTTCCTTTAATTTTGAGATTATAGGTTATATAATTCTTTCGGATTTGATCTATCTTTCTCTAGGATTCATAAGAGATATTGCATCCCCAGACTTCACATCCATATAGAATAATAGGCGTAACAAGAGTCTCAAAGAGAAGTTTCTTCTTATCCCATATCCAAAGATCGGTTGATTGCCAATTGTTTTCAAGCCCATAATAAGATTTCCATCCCCCAATATTCCTTTTCTCAATGCTATAATTCCAATTGAGTTTGTGGTGAATATCGATTCTAAGATATTTGTGTGAAGTCACTTCCTCCAAGTTGTTGTTGTCATATATGAAGGTATCATAAGTGATCTTATTGGATTCAATGGTCATACCGGTATTGGAGCAAAAATCCTTGAAGATTATTAGTTGCTTTCCAAGATCATGGGGACTCCTCGCCATAAGAACGATACCATCGGCATAAAGAAAAAGATTGATGACTATACCAGTGAGAGTAGGGCCAACAAAACCTGCTTCTTGCTAGCAATCTTCTAACTCGTTAATGTATATGCAAAAAAGGGCAGGGGACAAGGGACAACCTTGCTTGACTCCAATATTACAGTTAATCTCTTTCGACTAGCCCTCTGTGTTCTTAAACTTGGAAATAACATTCTCATATAACCTTATTGTAGTAGCCCTCAACTCAAAAGACACTTTTATCTCTTCCAACCTATCCCAAAGGTTTTTCCTAGGAACCGTATCAAAAGTTTTTCTAAAGTCAACAAAACAACAAAAAATATTGTTTTTGGTATTGCAGAACTCCTCTGCAATGATCCTAAAGGTAACAAGATGGTCCACAATTGAAGGATATCTCCTAAACCCGACTTGGCCTTTAACTCTTTTTATCGTGACTTTCTAGCCAAAGGCTAATCTTCTTTTCCAAAATAATTCCATAAAGCTTGGAAAAAATTGGGCTAATCATAACGGTCCTATAATTAGAAGGAATGTTTCTATCCCCGTTTTTAAAGATAGGAAAAATGTGGTTTTGCGTCCAGGGTTTAGGGAAGCCCTGCTTGACTACTAAATTGAAGAGCTCGTGAATGTGAGGGATGAGGATAGGCCCTCCGATTTTAAAAATTCCACCTTGGTATCCTTTAATGTACTTAGCTTTCCCATTTGCAAGCCACTTAACCCCGAACTCTATGTCATCCAAAGAAAAAACTTCATCCTCTATAGGGACAACAAGAATGGTGTCCATGACATTAGGGAACTCATAAAGAATTTTAAGGTAGGAATTCTAGTCCCTTAAGGGAATCATATTATTTTCTTTAGTATTGCGGATTAGAATTTGCCTCCAGATCTTCTTAGGATCAAGCTTAGATAGTTGTGAAAGCTGCTCTTGCCTTTTATTGATATAGTACATTTTTTTCCTTTTAATTAGGGATTTGTATGTATTGATTTTATCAAGTTTTAAGGACTCATTAGAAGCATCCCTAATGAATTTCCTAGAAATATTAGATTCTTTATCATACCAAGGGTTGCTTGTTCTATTATTCCTTTTACAAGACACCTCGAAAGAGAACTTGTTAATAGAAGTGGAGAGGGTAGTTGCAAAATTATGATAGAGATCTTCAATGTTGTCCTTATAAGTTAGGAGATGTAATTCACTATTTAAATCCTTTAAGAAAATGTCAACTTTACTTTTGTCAAAGAGCATTTGTATTTGATTATTAGAATTCTCTTTAATGGCGCTCCTATGCAAGACAAAGTTTAGAGTTAGGGTTAAAAGTTTATGATCAAAATCGAGTTCATGGTCATTTAAAAGGTCAAAAATTACTATTTGGTTGGATATATATATATATTACTTATTATTTATAATATATTGAATATTCTATATAAGTTGAAAATGCGATCAAACTCTTATTTAACCGATATTTTATCAAATAAATTTTCATCTAGATTTGTCTGTTTTTATCCATAATAGAGATTAAAATTTATATATTAAATTTTTTTAAATTGATATAAATATTACTGATATTTTGATTATAATATCATGTAGAAGAAGTTACTTAAAGTTGATCTTATGGCATGGTAAGTTACATTGTTTCACATGCACCTTATGTAGTAAGACATGATGTCACCCTTGGAAACCATTTTTATAACTTTGTACATTATCTTTTATTGTATATTCCTTATATATACCAAGTGTTTCATGGGAGCGTAATCCCTGTCGGCTTGGAATGGGAATAAATGCACTGCTATGGTGGGACCAAGGGAGAATGAGAAGCCTGAAGTAGCAGACAAAAATCGAAACTGCAGCGAACACGTCGCAAGTAACATGAAGTACATGTGGTATCCATGCAGAAAATGAGTCATGCCACTGTGCGACACGCCAACCATAAGACATTAGGCTGCGACATGACCTCGAGAGAATGCCACTCCAGGAGTAAGGCCTGAGCCCCAAAGAGATGGAGTCCCAAATTCCCAAATTAGTTAATCATTATATTATATTAATATGGGGTTAACAAGTGATTAGTGAGAAAGTGACTTTGTGAGAAATTAGACAGCCACGACAGAGCATAGATATCCCCATCATGTGTGTGTTGATTTATTGTTCCTACCTTGTATGTTTTATGGGTTTAATGTATTTATGAAATTCATTCATAATTATCTCTCTATACTTTGAACTTGCTTTCATCCCAATATCTAGAGTTAAGTACAATTTCCATAGCCACTTCTTTAATTTTTCCCATGGACAAAGTAAGCAACATGCATTTCATTCTATTAAACGGATCATCTGGCTTGTCTATCTCTATATGTGTTAGGATAAATAAAGTTATATGTGGTGGACAAGGAACAAATATATATATATATATATATATATATATATATAT